>CABFWB010005681.1:15735-37416 GCA_902151455.1 Timema bartmani | reverse complement strand
GTTCAGCCCCATCTTATAACCAACTTGTCTCTTAACACACTGTATTTTGAAGTATCATGGGCTCTAATTGCCACCTCTACAATTTAACCCCTCCACAACTGCAGAAAATTTTCCCATTCAAAATTTCCCGGAAGTGAAACGCGGTTACAACTAAAAACATTTTTTTACACTGAAAATTACTTCGTTCCCATCTTTTGCAATCTGACTGTACTGTACATCATTTCGCAACGAACGGCGTTGCAAGCGATGACCAAGGATGCGATCCACAATCGTTTCATCTCCCTCCTCCATTGTTTCACCTCCACATCTTACTAGCGAATCCAGAAACACGACGGCTATTACTCACAACGTTGGTTTATTTTACTTATTTTATCACACACCATCTTTAGTCACGGATATAACAAATAAATAATATAGAGGATAAGATGTTTAGTCAATAAAAGTCACGTGCAGTGTAGAAATGTTTTGAAAACTTTTGATGTTGTTGAACTGGTTGAGTTGCGATATGCATCTATTGTAAGAGCACAGTAGGAAGGACTTTTTAGGAAGGACAAACATTTTTCCAGGGTTAAAAATGATAACATTTAACTAGGAGTGTGAGAAGCTTCATAAACTTCGACTTTGTTTCGACAAACGTTGATAAAAAAAAATATAAAAGGATAAAATAAACATCTATTATTCATTTTCAACATATTGTTATTTGTAATCTTATTTAGTTACAAATGTATGGGGTTTATTTTTGGGTATGGGGAGGTTCTTTTAACTCCGTTAGGGCTATAAATATATATATAATAATTACGCTTAAAATATGGTAGGGATGATAGGAAATCATTTAGGAAAAACTACCCCTAATATATTTACTTGAATCTTTAGCTTAAACCTAAATATATTAAACATTTTTGCAATAAACTAGTCCCTGTATGTTATTCCTTTAATTTAATCATACGGTTTCAATAAATATCCTGCCACAAAAGTATACATAATTATTTTAAAACTACGGAACATTATATTACGAGTAAATGCATGACTATTATATACCGATGCTCGTTTTACTAATACGTTCTTTCATAACAAGTGCATTTTAAACGCTGCACGAGGAAGTTACGAAATAATGTGTTTAGTGATAAGCCCGGAAAAACTTCATTTTTCCTTGCACGTTTTAAAGCAAGCGTTATTAACATGGTAATATGAGAGGAAAAGATGAGGATTCTATATTACTAGAAACTACCAGCAATAAAGTTATTGGAGTAAAGGTCTTTAACGTATCTACACATTTTACAGTATGTAACCTTTTTATCTGGAACACGGTAGCCAGTTAACAAAAGTTACTAAATTACTTTTTCACGTCAAATAATGTGAACTGCAGCTGTTACCTTTGACTGATATTATCAAAAATAAGAGATTACACTTTTTTTTAAAAAAAAGTTAATATTTTCTATACTTTTCTTCCTATCATCTTATATTATTATGAAGTAATCTTTCACTCAAAAACCAATAAACCGATTGAACTGAAATTTCGCATGCGTATAACTCAGACGTTCGGTTAACATATAGGCTAATTAAAACTATTTATACCGCTTAAGCTAAGACATCACCCCCACTGCCCGCCCCCTTCCACTCCCAGATGTATCTCCTGAACCGCTGAGGCTAGTAAGTTGCCGTTTGGGTGGGGGGTACCCACAGGTACTAGACTTCTAACCCAGCCCATACTCCTCTGACAGCCACCGAATGAATCTGCGTAGCTGAAAAACCACTACAACAATTGAGCTGAAATTTCGTATGGGTATAACTCAGACTTTAGGTTAACATAATAGAGACAAATTAAAATTTCTTATAACGTTAGACCTAAAACACCAACTCTATCCCCTGGTTCCCCCTACGTATCTCCAGAACCACTGAGGAGAAAATGCCACATAAATTTAACAATAGAACTATACTTTCAATATTTAACCACCCATAAAAAATGTATATCCATTATAAATCAAGAAACTGATACACACTAATTATTGACACACAACTGTAAAGTTACCTGATGAACCGCTTGTGTTTTACTATATACAAAGTAAAAAATATATATATGTTACACCCCAAAAGTATATTTGGTCATTTAATGAATTGGGCCAATTGCTGCCCATTCCATAAACCGGCTTCTACGCTTGTCCATTTCATGGAGCTGGAAAAAACCCGTCCGGTTCATGAATTATGTAGCGCTTGCTCTGCCTATTTCATGGATTGATGGCTAGTTTTTGCCCGATCCGTGAAATGGATAAGCGAAGTAAAGGTTTGATCCAAACTTGTAATCGTTTTAGAATGGAAGGTTAGGTTAAGTTAGGTTGGGTTATTTTAATATAATATATAAAAACCAATATGAGTTAAGTTTATAGTAGGACAGTAATTTCTAGTTCATGAAATGTCAAAGAGTTCATGCAATATTTGCCCGGTCCGTGAAATGGTAAATGGAAAAGGCTCGTTCATGAAAATGAACAGAAATTTGTCCATTTCGTGAAACGGTCAGTTTCACTAATGGGGTGTAACACATACATTGTTAAAGGTAAAAGATCTAGCTAGTACTTTGAAATCTTGCTTAAATTGGTGTACACTTTTTTTTTAACACCGCGTATTTCTACCTATTTAAGGTTAAACGCATATGTATACTAATGTGCTAGGAATGTGGAAGGTTGAATTTTAGAGGAAGTATACCCGCATTTGTGTGGAAGAAAAGTGGAAAACCATTTAGGGAAAACCACCCTTAATATAACCAACCGGGATTAGAACCCCGATCCCTCTGTCATAGGCAGTCTAATCTAATGCGAAATTGACGCCTTAGACCATGCGTCCATGGAAGCAGGTGTTTGCACTGTTCACTACGTTTACACTGAAAGGTCTTTACTTTTGATTGATTCCACTATGGTATGTATGGTTCATAAGAGAGGGTCGTAGTGTGATCCGTCAAGGTAAGACTTCTATACTTCAGGGTTAACGAAGCACAGTACATACTCAAGTGTAGGCCTATTTCGGTTTGGGGACTAAAACAAGTTTTTTAAGCATATACATTTTAAAAAGGGCTATGGCCTAGTCTATAGGACAAGGAAAAGGATAAGGTGAGTAGCTATTAGGGGGTAAATGCATCCGCATTCCCGGCTGGAGCAGAAGAGAAATCAAAAGCGACAATGTTCAAAACCACCACCAGCTCACGTGGCCGAGATTCGAACGTAGACCTCCCCGTCACTGGAAATCTAGTCTAGTACGAGCTTAAGCCTGATTTAAGTTGACTGTAAAATAGCCTATGATTAGACAAGTGAAACTGTGAATGAGGAAAAGTAGAAATCAACAGAAGGTCTAATTATAGTCTGTGACTCTAGATTTAGAAACTTAATACTCTTTTCTAAATAGTGCTTGCTTGTCATCATAGCTTAGTGGTCAATGTGATCAAACACAATTCTAGAATATGGGTATGTATTCAGGCACTATGGTTGAGTGCGAAGAATTATACGTAGGCTTATTATACTTGTTTAAGATTTGCTATGTAAGTTATGTAGGCCTGCTTATAAAATTTGTGTACTTAGAACGTATGTGATAAATCTAAATATTAATAGTGGTAGTTGTTGATTGACCGAGTGTACCGAGGTCATGTTTTAACTCGACCACTTGGTATTTTGTCTCTTTGTCTAGTTGTTTGTTCCGCGATAACTGCCAAATGCGGAGACCAATTTTAACGAAATTTGGAATGGTGATATTTTGAACCTAGGATGAACGACGTATGTACAAAGTTTTTCAAATTTGGCTATTAGTTTCAATATGGCAGCCAATCAAATTTATTTTTGTTTAGTGGCTAATCTCAAGTGATTTTAATTTTTTTTTAAACACGGGTTGATCAAGTACCTAAGGTATATTTTTGTAAATTTTGACATATTATATAATTATAGAGACATGTCTACAAACTAAATGAGCAACGGTTATTCTCTATAAAATATAGTATTAGTATGTTTTCTGTCCAACTTGGTCACCAAGAAAACATATCAACTTCAAATCCAAGGAGAAATTTAGTGAGTGATAGCCATGACATCTTATGTAACATTTCCTCGATGGTCATTTTTTGGTTGAATTTGTGTAACTGCAATTTATTTTTGTCCCCTGTAAAAAGATTATGTTATGTGAATCACCAAGGAGCATCAAGTTAAACAAGCTGTTAAACAAGCCATCACATGTTGATATATTGTTTTAGCTAGAATTTTTAACTGTCAAAAATAATATTTGGTACATATCATATTTATGGGAGGTATTTATTAAGTCTGTAGTAACGATAAGAACACGAAATAATGATTAACATGATGTACGAAGTCTTTCTTGAATGGAGGGAGCGAGGTCTACCGTTCACAGAACTATTAGTAGCCCGCTTCGGTGGCCGCATGGTCTAAGGCACTACTCTCGTGGTAGACTAGACTGCCGATGACGTCGAAATCAAGGTTCGAATCTCTGTCGGGTGTAATGAGGTTTTTTCCCCTAAATGGTTTTTCACTCTCCCTCCATGCAAATTCGGGTACACTACCTATAAATATAACCTCCCTCTTTCCTAATACCATTAGGATAGTTAGTATATGAGCGTACAATCCGAACAGGTGGTAAAGCGCTGTGGTAAAAAAACTACTAGTAAGATACATTTATATAATATGCGTTTTACACAAGATTATTAACAACTTCAAATACAAGCTTATTAAGAGAAGCTAATCAGGAGGAAATTATACAGAGGGAAAAAAAAGTAAAACAATTTTTTTTTTGGTAAACCCCTCTTCCCCCGCCCCCTCCCCCCCTCCCCCCAGGTGAGTCCGAATATCATTTAACTCGAGTCGCTATCTCCCCGGGTCAGAGTCGCTTCACGCCAGTGGAACACTTTGGTGCCGAAATAACATTGCTGGTATCGGCGTTTCGTTTGTAAACTAGGGTAAACGGAAACTATTACACTGAAAGAGAGATAAACGTTGAATTATGACCCGCTACATTTTACACTAAAGTTTTAAAATTTGTCATACAATTACAATTCTTGTTTTTAGTTTTTTTTTAGTTTGGGTGTTAGAGTTGTGTAGCTTAGGATCCTAGGTGTGGAAAGTGTTCCGTACGTTGAACACCAACCTAGACAATATGCATAGGGAAGTCTGTAGAACTGAAAGAGATTGGTTTGGAAAAGGGTTAAAATACAGTTTTTAGTAGCATTTAAATTGCACCTTCTTAACCAACCAATCAAATCAAACCCAGCGCGGTGGGCACTTGTGCAAGGCATCAATCTCATCCAGGCTGGGTGCACTGAGGTGGTTCCATACTAAATAGTTTGTTCCTCTCTTTACACGCAAATGCATGTACACTTCTTCTAAATTCGTTCTTCTTCATAATTAATTCATTTGTGTTGATTTTATTAATCCACATCTTACTGCCCGTCCGGGTTATCGCATATTTACACTAATGGGGGAGGAATGAGGAAGGTAAAAGGAAATCTAATCGCATTTGCGTGGTAGGAGGGTTAAAAAAACACCCAGTAGAGATTCAAGCCTTGACCTTTCCAACACTGGCAAACCAGGCAAGACGAGGATAACTTCTTTCTTCGTGTGTTCACATGTGTGGTTCATCTGCCCCTTCCCCGTAATGGTTTTTTCTAGCACCACGTCTTACTACCCGTTCGGGTTATTCGCTCATGTATTAATTACATTAATGATTTTAGGGATTAGGAAGGTTATATTAAGAGAAAGTGTACACACACGTGTCTGGAAAACTATTTTGGAAAAAACACCCTCAGTACATCCGACTAAGATTCGAACCTTGATCTCTCCTTCATCGTCAGTCTATTTTGTGAGGGTAGCGCGTTAGACCACGCGGCCACCGAAGCGGGTCCCCTTAGTGTTATTGTGCCGATAATCCAGATGAATAATAGAACGCGAATCAAGTAAAGAAATATTAGCACACGAGTTACAAACTAGCTTAACTATATAACATACACAACCAGTCCTCTCTACTTCAATGTGAAAGGGGATGTCCGAAATTCACCGATGACATATTTACGGCAGACAGACGCGCTACTAGCTTCAAACTAAGGTGTCAGACATGGAACGCGGTTCAGAAAAAAATGGAAGCCCCGCAATAGTGAGGAACGCACTTGTGCTTCTTCTTGATATATTATTGGGTCACACCGTTGGAAGTGTTACATCACGGTATTTGAAACAACAGTTTACCTAGACACCTGAAATAATAAAGAAGCACCTGTGTGACGTAACACAGGAGGTATATGCGAGTAATATTAAAGCTTCTTTGAGGAGTAACATATTCTAATGGTACCTTTTCTTTTTCGGGAACGACTTTGTTTGTTGTAAACATTTTTATTTATGGTTCTATTTAATCTTTTTAAAGGAAAACAAAGTGTAGTTTGAATAAACATCTAATGGCCCGTCACAATAAATGGAGAGTGGTATGATACAATAATTATGGTATGCAGAACCTTTAAGAAAATACTTTTAAAAAGGTTGGGGTTAACGTGTATTGATATTACTAGGGCTGGCCTTGTTCTATAGGTAAAACTAGGCGGTCACCTAGACCAAAAAGGTCTTAAGAGCGCATTTCAACAAAAGTATTAAAAAAAGCTATTTAGATTAAATAAGCTAACTATACTGTTTTTATTATTTTCTTTAAAAAATTGTTTCCTTTATCTTTATTAACTTTTTTTATGCTGTTTATAGATATGTATTCAGAATATTTATATCAGCCTTGGTTAAAAAGAAATAAGCAATTCAAAAATTTAGCCTATTATTTCCGTTTGTAATTAGCCTCGAGCACATCCCTGATAAGACTCCAGCAATAATCCGCCAGCATGTTAACAGTCCACTTTCCTTGGTTCTATTTTATCCATTTTCCATCCATCTCTTGGTAAAACCGCTCTCCACGCTCGTCAATAGCTTCACCAAGATTTTGTGTGAAACAAATTCAAATGTGAGGGTAAAAAGTGAATCTTTAGTGAAATGTTGCACCCCATTGTTTTACATGACTGAAGAAGTTTTATCACGATTTCCTGGTAGTTGTTTGCTTTATTGTTTCCCAAGAAATTGCTAATTACATCTTTGACTGCTTTCCAAGCTGAGAGATCCACTTCATTCAGAGTAGAATCAAAAGTTTTATCTGTGACAAGTTTCCTTATCTATGGATCAACAAAAATCCCTTCTTTTGTCTTTGCCTTATTCAAGTGGGTTAATTTCTGCTATAGATATAAAAAGACCTGGGCCATCCTTCAGGACCTTGACAAAGTTTTTTAGTGGACCAAGTTTTATATGAAGTTGTGGTAAGCATACTTTGTGGAATAAACTAAAATACTAAAGTATTGTGTACAAAAATGTTTACCCTCTGGGGTAGGTTTCTGGCGCTTATTTTAATGTTTCACTGGGTAGTGCTTGTCCTTGGCTCAGCTATCCCATTCACAAATAAAGCAGTAATATTTAGTATATCCTAATTGCCTATCTAACAAGATCACCATATGTTTTAAGTTACCGCGGTTGAGTTCCAACAGTTCTTGTGGTAATTTATTTTTTCAAGTCAGTTTTTCATAATTTTCATCAGTTTTTTTACGTGCAATGCGTAAGAAGTTGGTATGGAGGGATGTTTGTTACCATTGTGAAGAAGAATTTCTTTTATACTATGCTTTGATGAATCAAGGAAAAGTCGGTGTTGTGATCTTGTCCTAATAAAGCCATGACAATATCAATATCTGTAGAGTAAACCAAATCACCAGTTGAGCAAAATACTGAGCAATATATTTTTGCTTGCAACAAAATATTGAAATATTTGTATTCTTCTGCAGCAGCTTCTAACCTTGCAATCGTGATCCCAGCAATTCAGCTTGATTCTTAGATAAGTTCAAGTACCTTACTAAATCATTGAGCTCACCCTGGGATATTAGAACCGATTCATTTGATGTAGAGTGCTGAAAGTCTCGCTCATTTATGTCTTGTTCCATAGATACCAGCTCGTCTCCATTGTTTTAATCAACACTGGTCCCATGTTTCGGGTGGCTTAGGAACTGGCAAGTCTTGAATGTGAAACTCTGGACTGATGGTGGAAGACAATGATATATATTGTAGGCCTATACTATATTTAATTTTGAAGAAAATTCCAGATACCTCAGTTAAACAGAAGTAACATTCTGTCAAATGATCTTTTTGTTCTCACCAGACAATTGATACAGCAAACAGCATAGACTTCTGAGAGCCTTTCAACCACCCTCTAAAATACACGGCACAGCTGCTACACAAAATGTGAGGAGCTCTCAAGGTTTATCCTGATCACCCATTTTGCACCCAAAGTAAAGCTCATATACTTTTTTTTTTTAATAATGATGTTAGACCTATAGTCTTGCGATTAGATTTAATAGTATAGTTTCCACACACGTTACAAAAACTGTCTACATTATTTTCATACTTATGAGGCAAGATAAAACACAGTAATAACTCAACCACTGATGTAAGCACGCTGAATGTTTTCCAACACCTTACAATAAGTAGCATGTTGTATAATCAGTTTCATATTACTTATGAACACTTCGATGAATCATTTGAAAAGTTATTTGTTTTAATATGTTTAAAAAATTACCATTTGGCTTTCTGCTTAGTTTTTCTAAAGTGGATTTCATCTGACTCTCTACCGGATTACATCATTCTTATGAAATAAATATGTATTTGTTCTTGGACACGCAAATATAAAATGTAATGATGAAGTGTTTGTTTTATTTTTTAATGTAATTTAGCTAAATTAAATATTGAAATAAAAGAGGTCAAATAAAATTGACAGGAAGTAATAAACAAGACCATTCTTTAAACACTTTTGATAAATATTTTTAAAATTGTCTTTATAAATCTGTTATCAGCAATATAAAAACACATTAAAATCATATTTCAGACATCAGGAAACAAATATTGTGTATGACAGTGTTATTATAATTTAACTAAATAAATATTTAGCACCGCGTCTTACTACCCGTTCGGGTTATACGCTTAAGTACTAATTACACTAATGGATTAGGAATNAATCATATTTCAGACATCAGGAAACAAATATTGTGTATGACAGTGTTATTATAATTTAACTAAATAAATATTTAGCACCGCGTCTTACTACCCGTTCGGGTTATACGCTTAAGTACTAATTACGCTAATGGATTAGGAATTGGGAAGGTTGAATTTAGAGGAAGTGAACCCGCATTTGCGTGGAGGGAGAGTGGAAAACCATTTAGGAAAAACCACCCCCAGTTCACCCGACCGAGATTCGAACCTCGATCTCCCCGTCCTCGGTGGTCTGGCTCAACACGACTGGCGCGTTAGCCAACTACGCCACCGAGGCGGGTAAAAAAAAAATATTATAAAATATATGTAGGGTTGGTGTATAAAATTCATATACTTCTGTCCTGATCTGTCAGTCTAGGATTCAATCCCGACTGGACGCAAAAGGGGTGATTTTTCTCGTCAACATTGTGGTCTTGTAGCCTCTTTTCAAGTGAATATAGGTGGATTTCTTTAATCCTAAAATATTCTGTTTAGGGATATAAATGTAAGTTTCTACAGCCGCGTATACATCTGACGATCCTACCTTGTATTCTACCCTGTATTGTAACAGGTTAGTGTAGTTGAGACGGGCCTACGAACCCCCAACGAACCTACCACATTGGGTTCGCGAGAGGTTCATTCCGATCCAACTGAGAGTCAGTTTTTGGAACGAACTCAAAAAGGATTATTATCATTTCTGACTGGGACGTCTTTTTGTGAGTTCGGCTAAGGGGTCCGTACTCACAAACCTGCTACGAACATGGCAAACTGAGAGGAAACTTCGTTGCATTTGCTTGAGATTTATAAAACTAATACTGTTGTGTGGGATCCGAAAGACAATAATTATTATTAAAAACACATAAAAGAAGATGCGTGGAAGGAAATTGCTTCTTTAGTAGGTCAATCAGAAGAAGCGTGTAAGAAAAAGATAGTAAGTTTATTGGCGTACTACAGAAAGGAGGAAAGCAAAGAGAAGAATTCAAAAAGTACAGGAAAAGGTAAGTTTTTATTTGTAAATAATATGAAGTCTTGATTATTCATTACTAAAATACAATATGACTTTCTCTCTAAACATATTACTGTATATACTAGACTCTGTACAAGCACAGAGCAAATTACTGCCCGCAGGAGCATTGAAAATGTGTTTCCTTTTTAAATATTTTTGGTCCTATTTTGTTCAACAAGGTTTCAACATCTGTAGGAGACATCCTGACAAATTTTTAATACTGTCCACCAATGTGGTGGGACTTCAGATCTAACAGTAGCTTCGAACAGGACCGTTTTTTATATAGCTCAGTGCGCCACCATCGTATTTTTTGTTTTGTTTGTTGTCTTTAATTAAATTTGCTATAATTAATATGGCACCACTGGCCATAATCATCGCTAACGTTTCCTCGTGGGAAGACATGTCCGATTAGCACACTCGCAAATACGCCACTGAACTGTGTATCACTGCTGAATGTTCGTGAAACAGGTTGGATCCCCGGAGAAGGTAGAATACAAGGTAGGTTCGTCAGATGTATACGAACGTGTTTGTTCCACGTCCCAAATGACGAGAATTTATTAAAAGGTAGAATACAGGGTGGGTTCGTTAGATGTATACGAACCTTAATAGCTACGGTCTACTGACTGGAGCGGTGTTAGCTCACAGCTAGCAGATTTTTTATTGCAACCATTAATTTAAAGTCACTAATGTTAACTTATGTGAAAATTATCAATCAAAAGTGTTATAAAACGCTTCTAATAATACTTCATTAAGATTATTGTATAATTGGCGTTTTAGTAACTCATTGAAAGAACAAAATATATTAATAAAACTATTCAGTTTTTTTGGTTTTATGGTTGTGACAGCAATATTATATTATGGTACATGAAATATTAAATTAAGAAATATATAGTCACACCTGTATATTCTTATAACTGACCACCAAAATAGATAAATGTGATTTTATGTCTTAGAGAAAGAGCCGTACAACATATTAGTTTCAAAATAAAAAGTTTTTTTTTGTAAACACATGCGTGTAGACACAAACGACCACCATTTGTATGATATCATCAAAGGCCTTCGTTTCGTCTAGTTCGCCATATTAATTTGTGAAGAGACCGCAGCATTTAGAAGCTATTGTTTGCTAAGGATTTTCAAGTGAACTACAGACGCCGCTTCCATAAAAAAGAAACATCCAAACTGTTGTTTTAGTAAGTTTGTGTCTCAATAATATAAAAACTGTTAAAATAAAAACTTAATTAAAAACCAATTATTGTTGTGAAAGTTTTGACTGCCCAAAGTAGTGTCCGACCGAACATTCGGCTTCGGCCACCTTCGGTCATAAATTGCACCTTCGGTAAAATAATCGGCTTTGGCCATAATTAGACCGATGGTTACGCCGATGCTGAAGGTTCATTTAACTTAACTTACCTAACTTACGCTCGTGGGTGCGGCACGGGAGTGGTCACGTGACAAATGACAAGTGACAAGTCACTGCATGTTGGATTTAGGCGCCCGGTCGGTAGACTAGTCAGTACTCAGTATTGACAACACATTGTCCGTGTTTACTATAGTCTATTGTTACTATCAGATTTATAAAGAACTTTCCACTCAAACCGTGGCAAATGTAATTAATTATTAGATACATAAAAAACTGATTAATTTTTTTCACAGGACTGGATGGCAATAAAAATTATTTAGTCACTTTTTCAAAGCCAAATATTAAGAGGAAGAAGTGATTGATATTTTTGTCATAATTTTATTTTTTGTCTTTATATTATTTTGTATCACAATTTTGGAAATGTATTCTTCTTTATTTTATCAACAATAAAAAATGTGACCTGTTATTTAAATAAATACGATCTTAAATTTAAAATGCAACATAAATTGCATTAAACTTAAAAATAAGGATTTTTCATAATATATTCGATTTCTTCGGCTTCGACCGAAGGTGAAAAAGAAAACGAAGTTTGGCTTCGGCTTCGGCCAAAAAAATGACCTTCGGTCGGACACTCCGAAGTGACAACTCAACATTTGGTCATGCAGATCATATGGTTTGGGGAATTGATGTATTAAAATAGATCTGGTAGCTTTTGCTAGCTGTTACCACCACTACAGTGGCGAATGGACTATGAGTAACATTTTGCTGAAAAACAAACATCTCAAGCGAGTGTGAAGTGTAACGAGATGTTATGAATGATCACATGTTGCCATGGAGTGTGTGTGTGTATGTGTGTGATAGAAGGTGCCCAATCAGAGCTCAACACGACACAGAGCCAACAACGACCGTTTGACATTTAGCCGTGACAACACTAGATAATACTAACAGCACCGGGGGTCATACGGTCCAAGCCGTCACGCTCAAAATAGACTGGAATGTTATTCGAGGTTCGCATCTCATACCAACGCAATAGATCGATAGTGTTCACAACTACAATTTACTTATATTATATAGTACAAACGATTGCGAGAGCATTCCCGAGAATATAAATTAGGTTTTAAACTTGATCATTTTAAACAAAAAGACTCGAGTTAGCCAAATAGTCCATATTGACGTTTTACAATTTGACAAACACAATGGATATTTTACTTTTGTAAGGAATTACTTTAGCGTTTTAATAATAATATTTTTTAACAAATGAAATTAGAATCAACGTGTCGGCTTTGATGTGTCAGAAATATAAGCTTGTAATAAGACACCACTTTTAAATTAAACACACTGACTTATATTTCACAATTACCGGCAGTGTCAGCTCAGTGTCCATGTGTTTTCTACAGCCATTTTCAGTTTTTACTCGAATCCCTGCCAGATGGTTTTCCACATTATGAGTCTCATTTTATCCTTAGGCAAGTTTTGGTTCTCGTTTTCTTAAAATTCTCGTTCTTAAAGTGAGAGTGAAAGGAACTCGAGTTAAGGGAGGTATTTTTGCAGTTTTTGAATAAAAAAAATTGATTTTGGTCAAAATAAATTTATCCAGTAGAAAAAAAAGAGTTATATTTTAATCACATGGATATTTCAACATTTCCTTAAAATTTGTCAAAGGTGTCCTGGAAATGAATGACAACTTTTTCTGTTCATTTAAAAAGTTTGTCATTTATAATGCCGCCATATTCATGACAGAATTATATTCAACAACAGCTGTTGATATAACCATGTGAAGAAAATTAAACTACTTTGCATCTTTTAGAGAGGAATATTATTAGAGTTTCAACGATTATTTGACCAGTGCCGTTGGATCTAAATATCAAGATGATTAAGTCTGATTTTCTTATGACGACGAGGTCGGGGTTGAACCCCTGCCTGGATGTACTAAGGGTGTTTTTTCTATAAGGTTTCACACTCGTACTTCACTGAAAGGCGGGCAAATTTCCGTAAAAAGAATTATACCCCTTCATTTCTACAAGACTAGGGTAATTAAAGGTATAACATTTATGTGGAGGAAGATTGGTGAGTAATTCAGTAAAGACAAACCTCCCCACTAACTGCGAGCAAATGCAACGCGAGTCTTTTAAGGCCTTGGACCACACAACCACCGGTTTGGGATAGATCGCCGTTAACTTTAATATTCCCCCCTCCCCCCCCACACACACACGATGTTTTTGTACTTAATTTGGTAGAAAAATCTACATTCAAATAATGATGGCAACTATCATTCAATTACAGCTGTCAAGGGTGTCCTGGAATTTAATGAAACTTTTTATCTTCATTTAAAACGTTTGTCATCGAATTTCACTATCCTCATGACAGATATTCAACAACTGTTGATATCACCATGTGAAGAAAATTAAACTTTATGTTTTATTGAAACAATATTTGATTTATTTTTACCAAAAAAAGTTTTGCTAAAAAAACTGAAAGAACACTGGCCTTTTCTCGCGTTTCCTACATCCCCACCTCAAGCACATACTTAATGATAATCGTTGAAAATTAGGATATGAGCTAGTACCAAATTCCCCAAAAGCTTCCATGATGTTAAACTGTTACACGAATCGATGGTTGAATGGTCTAACGCATCACTATTGTGTTAGACTGGGTTGCTCATGAGGGGGAGATTGGGGTTCGTATTCGATTCTGGTGTACTGATGTTTGTTTCCTAAATGGTTTCCCACCCTACCTCCACGAGAAAATGAGGGCATATTTTCTTGAAAAATTATACTTTTTTCATTCCTATTTCATGTGCTTAGTTAATGTATTGTATATGTATAGCTCGAACGGGTACTAAAATGTGGTAAAAAAAGTAACTTGTTTTAAGAATAGTCATAATAATTTATAGTTTTTTTATCACGGCGTCTTACTACCTGCTCATGTTATACGCATTATGAATATATGATAATTACCCTCATTTATGTGAAAGGAGAGTGGTAAACCATTTAGGAAAAAAAACCCACCTCAGTAGGTCTGGCCGGGATCTGAACTCCGATATCTCCGTCATCAACAAATGAAAGTCCACGCGATAATAGTCGACTTGCACTGAATTATCTAGGTAAACATCGCCCTTATGAACGGGGCATTATAAAAAGATTGTACTCATTGGTAAGAGAATGTCAGAGGTCAATGGCACGTCTGTTTCCTTGGAAATGTACCGGAAGAATGCATCATGATGAAAGGAGTGGAGTATAACTGTTAGATAGATTGGCTGTACCCAAATGATCCGCGGTAACCAAGGCCACGCAAGGTCGTTAGTTTTCAGCTAAAAAACGGAACCACAAGTCATCATAAATTAAACAACTAATTTTTAAACGTTGATTATTCTTTTTTTTCTCTTAGGTTTTAAGGTATCACACCATGGATATCACTTTATAGTTCAATTTTCACAAGAAATACATTTTCTAACACCTAGAAAAGTTATTAGGATCTACTGTCAAGTATTCATATGTCATGTCATGTCATGTAATCAGACTGTAACTGTCACTTTTGATAGATTTTTTTAAAATTTAGCACCGCGTCTTACTTCCGGTTTGGGTTATACGGTTAAGTACAAATTACGCTAATGGGCTAGGGATTGAGAAAGTTGATTTTAGAGGAAGTGAACCCTCATTTGCGTGGAGGGAAAGTGGGAAACCATGTATGGAAAACCACCCCGGTTCACCTGACCGAGATTTGAACCTCCATCTCCCCATCCTCGGCGGTCTGGCTCAACACGAGACTAGCGCGTTAAACAACTACGCCACCAAAGTGGTGATAGATATTATTAATACCCATAAAATTACACTATTAAAATAGTAAAGTGATATCAATGTTGAACTCAAAAATATAAGGTTGTGTTTTCTAAATAGCCCTTTACATGCAAATTGTATTATAATTTAAGTAGATAGTACAGCTCGAACCAGATGTCCCATCGTAGTGAAGATCACTATTTTATATTTTATAAAACAGTGAAATTGAGACCAATGATAGCGTTTTACAATATTTTAATAAATACGGCAAAATTTAAAAATAGGCCTACTTATTTTAAAGTGAAACAAATGTCGAACTTAATTCAATTCGGTTGAAGAATACATCAAACCGCACTTTGATACGTTTTCTGGAGGGACTTTAATATTCCAACTAATTTCGTTAATCGGCCGTCTTAGACTAGGTCTGTCTATTGAACTAAGCGTCCCAGATTTGATCCTCGGTACAGCCAACAATATATTATATTCTTGGTGAAATTGAGGCTTCCATTGTCAACGGTCATAAAACAAGGTGTTGTGTCTGTTCTACAAGTGAGTTAGTCTGTAAGTCGTTTACTGGTTCTGAAAGTACATGTTAAATATCCTTAGTACAAAAATTAAATAGATAAGCACATAAACACGACTGTTTGTTTGTATGTGTGTGCATGTGTCTGCTCCTAAATTGACATTTTAATTATATTGAAAGATTGTGAACACGTATCAGTCGTAGGAAATCGGTAAGGTGTGATTTAAACCCCGCACTACCCAGTCCGGGAGACTGTCTCGAATAACGGCGGAAATGAAGATTTAATGCATGCGATAGATATGTCATAGGGATGATCAGGAATTTCGTTTAAAGCCTGTTCCAGACGCAATAATGCTTATATAATAATATAGCAATACACACCATAAGCACGCGGATACAGGCGTCAGTCTCATCTTGTCTGGTTTGCTAGTCACGGGGAGGTCGAGGACCGGTGTTTTTGAAGTGATTTTCCACTCTACCCGCATGGAAATGAGTGTACATTTTTTCTAAGTTCTATATTTTCCTTATACCCACATCAATTGTTGTATGAAGTAACGCGTCACTCTTGTGTTGAACTGGTTTTGTGGTGCAGTAGAAATCTGGATTCGAGTCCTGGCTGGGTGTATTGAAGTTTTCTTTTCATAAATGGTACCATACTCTTTATCCTCCCCCGCCCCCCCAAATCCCTCAACACAAATGCGGGTACATTTCCTCTAAAATGCTACCTATCTCAAATCTTTCACCATTAGCGTAAATTAATGTTTGATTATAGCCCGAACGTGTACTGGTACGAGCTAGCCTATAACCCGCCTCGGTGGCGCAGTTAGCCAACGCGCTAGTTTCATGTTGAGCTACATAGACTGCTGAGGAGGGGTATATCAAGGTTCGAATCTCTATCGGGTGTACTGAGGGTGGTTTTCCAAAATAGTTTACCATTCTCTCTCCACGCAAATATGGGAACACTTCCTATAAATATAACCTACCTTATCCCTAAAACCAGTAGCGTATTTAGTTCATAAGCAGATAACCCGAATGGGTAGTAAGACCCGGTGATGAAAAATCTAAAAAAATATTATGACATCCAAGATGGTTAGTAAGACGCGGATCACGAAAGAAAAAAACACTATTATATATTATAATGCAATAAGAACCACACGCATTTACGGGTCCTAATAATCTTTCAAATGCAACAAAGACCACATCGAAAAACACGAATCATAAGATAAAAATACCATCCACCTGTTGAAAACACTTTAATGTTTTGTGAGTGTGTCACTATAAACAATGCTTATCTTTCAAGCCTCATTACATATTTTCTTGATAACCACAATTAGTTAAGTGGGTTATACGCGTGATTTAAGATAACGTTACTTTGACATAGCCTGATTTTGGTAGGAAGGACAATATCTGATAGTTACCAATGTTACCAAAACAATTTTAATATATTCATACATCAAGTCAGGTTATCTGCAGCTGTCCCATTTGATAGATATTATCAATACCTTTGGAATAACACAAATTATGTAGTAGAATGTTATTAATTTTGACCACAAATTAATGTTTGAATGTTCTAAATTATTCTTTCAACCAAAATCAGCCTATAGGCCTATGTTGAAGTAATAATCGACAAACAAGTTGAATAAGAGATTGCATTTATTAAGTTTTTTCCTTTATTTTGAAGGTAGGTTGTTGTCAACGATGACATAATTTTAGTAAGAAAATTTAAATAACAAGTTATTTTACAACATTTTTTTAAATTAACTTTTCTTCATTTGGGGTATTAAGTGTGCACTTCATGAACAACTTAATTTTAATATCCTTACATGACTGCAATTTTTGGGTTCATACGCTGTTATTTAATACAACTAAAACTTTTATTCGGGTTGTTTTTCCCTTCGGCCATTCTGGGTAACAGATTTGAGTACGGCAGAATTTCAGGTGCCGTAAATGATTGCTTACAAGCGCGCACGCGCATACACACAAACACACACACAAGTAAAATTAAAATATAATCTATGATAAAGTATAATTATAAAAATACTTTGCTTTATAAAATTATTAGCGTAAACAAATATGATAGCTTAAGAAAAGCATTATGAGATTTTATGGGTCCCCCACATTTTTAACTTTAACGAAAAATATAGATCCTCAAAAAGTAATTGAATGTGTGAATAAACTGTTAAAAGTGTAGTAAAAGAAATGTATAGATTGCTTATCTAAAGAAAAAGCTATTTCGGACAGAGTGTAAGTTTCAATACTGACAACCTCTCAGGGCGGTAAGTAGGCTACACTAAACGCAGCCTTGCGTTGATAACATTACTGATACGAACTATTTTGGTAACGTTATTATTTATGTGATATTTTAAGAGATATAGCAGCTACTATCTTTTACTGTTAAGTAGAAAGTTTAGCTTCTTGTTATTTTCTGAAATATGAAAACATATTTTGTTTGGTTTTTGATCGACCCTATATAATTATAATCAGCTGTATCCGATCACATACAAGCGGTAAAAAGTTTAATCACTGATCCAAAACACCTTGGTTCGAGCCCAAAGAGTGATTAAAATAATTGAGTAATTTGTGGGTTCTAGTGATTAAGACATATTATATTAAATGTCTTGGGTTATAATTGGATGCTCTATGTTATCTGTGTTCTAGGTTAATTGTGTATTGTAGGTTCCAATACATTCTGCATGCATATTTGATGCGTTGTCTATATAATGATGTATGAATAGTAGGTACTCAACTCGAAGGTAGCTTGTATCATTAGTTCCACCATCAGCTGTAAAGCTTAGGCAGCAATGAAAAGGCAGACTAGGGAAATGAGGAGTGAGGTAGTTTCCCGTTGTTTTCCTCATTGAGCCAGAAAGTACTATTGCACAGCAATCTGTCAAGCCCACCGAAATGCATACCTACACCAACTGATCCTACAAGCGACACCTTCACTTCGTTCATCACAGGGACTGGGTGTACATTGAATGTTATTATTAGTATCGTTTATACCTCTGTCACTTTCATATTTGTCAGAGCCATAGGGTCTAAGTGAATCTGAGACAAATCAAAGTAACAGCTTGCTCTAGCCCATACCAGAATATATGGTGTTTTGTAAACACTAAGACCTCTATATCTGACCAAAGAGTAATGGATGAATCTACTAGATAATTTGTCTTCCAGGTTAGAGTCGAGTAGATAAACCGGCTGGGTGTCAGTACATTGAGAGGTTAAATGTTTATGATTTTAACTCTTAATATAAGCTAGGTGTTATTAACACCTGAGTTAAATTAGCTATCGCTAAACAACCCCTAAACAAATCTTCCTTCGTAAAAACAAGTACAGTACAAAGTGTAATTTTCTAGTGTCAAACACTCTCCAGGTATATATTTTGAACACAATCATTTGGTCATTTTTGATCAAGTTTGAAAATAATCCATCAAACCATTAAGCCCCAAGAGACAAGCACAAAGAGAAAGACAGTCAGACAGGCTGGCAAATATACAGATTTGGGTCAGTGAGAATTTTAAGACCCAGCTTTTTGGGTTCGGAGGCACATAAAACATCAATATTCATCATAATTTTAAGGAATAACATTTTTCCATTACAATACTTTATCTGCATGGGAAAGTGAAAAGGAATGTTCTTATTCATTAGGAGATGGTTGATTCACAAATCAGGATTATATATAGGAAACTTCTACCCAACCAGGATTAAAACTAAAAATAGTTCTCAGTGGTGTTTTAGGACTGCATAATATAAACAATATTGTCCACAGCATTAGTCCTAAGTATCAACCAAAATAACTAGAAAAGTTGAGTTCATGCGTTTTAAATCAAGAGCTGTTTAACGGTATAGGAATGAGAGGGATCTCTTAGAGGAAGTGCACTAGAATGCATAAAATCAGTCCCAGAACATTCGACCAACAATCGAACCTCGATCTCTGCGTCAGCAACCATCCAGTATGAGCTGTCCCCTTACGCCTTAAAAGAAGTAACCACCAGTGCGATGAGGCGAAGAAGAAGGAAATAAACACCTTACAATTAATCATCTCATTCATGTCTATTTAATTTAGGTAAAAGTGTGGTAGAATTGTAAAAGTGTGATAGTGTTTCTGTTTTTTTTTTAATAAGTTTATCAAAAGTTTATTGACGATCTATTAGTAATAGAGAGAGTGGTTAGTAGGACACAAGTTATGCTCGTGTCAGAGTGAAAAGAGAATGGGGGAAAACAAGTCTCCAGCCGGTATTCAAGCCTTTTAATCGCTGTTGACCAAGTAGGCCTACAATGCTTTAAGCCACTTAGCCACCGCATGTTATCGACAAAAGATTTCTACAATGTCTACTAAATGCAAGACGGCAAAAAAAGGTTGGAGAGGGGAAGTTCATAGAGCTTTAGCCATTCATTAGCCTATAAATTATCTAATGATAAACGTCACTTTTACAAAAAAAATTGATGGAAAATATGTTTACGCCACACTTAAACTGACCTTTAAAGATATCTTGGACGGGGAGGATATTGTTTCAAGAGATAGTTCTAGGGATATTATTTCAAGAGGTAGTCCCAGGAATATTGTTACAAGATGTAGTTCCAGAGATAGTCTTTCAAGAATAGTTCCATAGATATTGTTTCAAGAAATAGTCCCATGGATATTGTTTCAAGAGGTAGTTTCATGGATATTGTTTCAAGAGGTAGTTTCATGGATATTGTTTCAAGAGGTAGTTTCATGGATATTGTTTCAAGAAGTAGTAATGGTTACGTTAGATTAGTTTATGATAGTTTAGATTTGCAAACATTGAAGAAATCCGCTTGACGGCTAGGTTAGGTTTGGTTAGATTAGATTATAATCGGTTAGGTCTGCATAGATGAAAGAAAAATTAAGTTTATTATTAGTCCATTCGTCTTATCTCGGTTGGTCCAAAAGATATTCTATTTAAAAACGTCTTGTATAGATTGGTACAAACGGGTCGCTCTTTGGGGGGAATGTGCTCACTGCCATTATTCCTAAGGCCAACTAAGCTTAGATCATAGGATAGGGAAAGTGGGTTTTAAGGTGACTCGTCATCAGTTGTCTGTATAATTCATTCACGACCTTAGTTTACTTGGATGACAGCTCAAAAAGTTACTAGAAATAGTCCCTAATGTAGCCCTACGACAACAGCCGACATCTACCACTTTGGATAGTTGTAATTAAAATATACAGTAATGCATGTGATAGTTAACCACAATAATTTAGGGCAATATTATTTATATTATATATTTGAGGTCAGGCACAAAGCTTATTTATCGTTTTATTCCACTTAAAAAGATATTATTCACAGCACTTTCAAAAAAGGTCTAACGAATATAACTTTAAAACGGCGACCGATGAATATAAACCATGTGATTGAACATGACGGAAACCAGTTCTTTACAATGATGCACCCACGCAGTGGATACAAATATTTTATTTAGTTAAATATTTCGAAATACGATAAAATAACCATAAAATAATTTATTATATATAAAAAATGACAAGTATTTTCTCTCTTCCAAGTAAATACGATGCCTGTATTAAAAGGTATTTATGTAGCTATGCACTATATTACACATAATAGACAACATTCCAAAACAAAGAATAAGTACTTTTAATTATGTATATATATTGTTTCGGATTGGATAGAAAGAAATAATTAAAAGTAATAAATTGTGTGAGAAAACTCAAGTTTACGTTATTTTAAACGTAGAATACAACATGTAATTAAAAAACTTAACATTTGCAACAAAACCATGATCTTTAACAAGTGTTGGCAGCCCGAAACCTAAACATAAGATTTTTAAACTGTCATCCAAGTAGAAACCTATCATGAACAGACTCTATATAAAATGGATGGGAACTACCACTGCTGAAATAAAGGTGGATAAGGGTGGATGTGTGTGTGCGTGCGTGTGTGTGTGTGTGTGTGTGGGGGGGG
>CABFWB010005681.1:0-15642 GCA_902151455.1 Timema bartmani | reverse complement strand
GGGGGGGGGGGGGTTGAATCTCCCATTGTCAGCAAACTATCGAGAATGACCTATCCAACTCCCTGTAGCCGGCATCTTGATCTAGTGGCAAGCATTCCTGACTATTATTTTAAGGTCCAGGGCTCGTTTCCCGGCATTTACATAGGTATTTTTTTTATCCAGGGGTAAATTGTTCCTATGGTTATCATGTTCTGGTTAATTAGGCTTAAGTTATGCCTAAGACTTCTACTGGCACTATATAATCATCATCATTATCATCTCATCGGGACAAAGTAAAGTCCGCATCTACATATGGACCAAACTTAGAGGACGGTTATATGTCCCCCACTGCCAGTAAAAGGCCAAGGAATATCTAGCCGACAAAACCTGGTGGCATACGCTTAAAGAAAATAAATTAAAAACAAAAAATAAAATTATGGTCACAATGGCTTGGATCACCACTGACAAGGATACCAAGGTTCAACTCTTGTACGGCTACAATAGATGGTGATTTTATAAGTGATTTATCACTGGGGTTTCCCCTTTCTCTCTTCGCACTAATACAGGCATACTTAATTTAAACTACTTTCCCAAACTCGAACCACTAGCCATGCTTTTAACGCGTTATAGTTTTAAAACAAACCCCGTTATGATCAATTTTATCACCTCAAATTAAAACATTGATCAATATTGTTAATAGAAAGAAGTAACATCAACAAAACTTATTCTAAATATAGTATGTAGTTACAAACTACAGCTCAATTTCCATAGGAAGGACCTTATCCGACAACTAGAAAAGTGACTAGATCTACTTTAATGTATTCACACGTCAAGTCACGTGACCTGCAGCTGTCACTTTTGATAGATATTTTTTATAACTATAAAATAACACTAATAATATAGTAAGATGTTATCAACGTTGGCCAGAAAAAACATGTTTGTATTTCCTAAAAGACTCTTCCTATGAAACTTGGACTGTAAATCGACTCAATTTACCAGTAGTCTCTTATTAATACCGCTTCAAGAAGCAGCATTCTCGCCGAGTGAGAACTTCTCTAAAAGGACGTGACAGTGAAGACATTCTAATAGGAGATACCGCTATAAAGTATAAACGATTTTCAAATGTCATTGAAGGTTCAGTTAACCTATTAAGAGTCTTAAGAACAGTTAAATAGCTTGGTAAGAGAAATGTTTATCTCCCTTAACTGCTCAGCTGAATTTGAAGAAATTCATAATCTTACAATCGATTTCAACATTGAAAGACGCTGAGTGATAATTTATTTAGAGGTGTTTTGTGTGCGCTGACGCGTAATTTGTATGAGTTACATTTATGTCAGGGACATCCCAACTATAGGATGATTTATTTTAAGTTTAAATTAGGGGTGAACCCCAAGGCCCCCCACAAAATAATTTGTGACTATTTATATTTTTTAAATTTTTGCATCGTAGTTTTTACTTTCTCATATCAAGATATAATAATGTAATCGTGAACATTTTTGACCTCGAGATTTTGATGAATCTGTCCGTTTTATGTGTGTCCAAGCACAAAAATATGGATTTACAATCACGTATGTTTTTATCTTCTCAGTCTGCCAGGCTGTCACTGCGTGGAGAGAGATCTTATGTTTGAGTATTCAAGCATTTATAAAACATCGGTAGTATTTAATTTGAATGCATAAATATTACTAAAAGATTATACAAAGTAATAACATATGACCTAAAATTCCCAAATGACAAAAAAATGACAAAAATTTGACCTATAAAATATATCTTTATACAATCAGGGGATCATTTAGACATGTACACGTTTGTCTGTGATGTGCAATACACACACACACACACACACACACACACACAAGACATCAAAATCCGGATGCTGATTATAAACAACATTTTCGTCTGTCCATCCGCAGTATTCAAGATTAAGGGTGCTAAAGCACGTTATAAGTAGATGTTTTTTTGAAATTTTTTAATTCTATTCTAATTTTTAATTATTATTATTATTATAAAATTATTATTATTATTATTATTATCACCGCGTCTTACTACCCGTTCGTGTTTATACGCACTTACGCTAATGTGCAATGGTAGGGTGATTGTGAGATGAAATGGAGGACCTACAGTTTAAAGTGGAATCTGAACCATGGTGGAGGCCTGGCATTCCTCACTATTTTTTTAATCCTTAGAGTAGTAAACTTTTGTTCTAAAATAAACATTGTTGGAGACCTTCTCATATATTTTTATCGCTATGTAAAACTATCTATATTAAAGTTTTAATGAGGAATTATTAAAATTTTAACTAACTCCAATAAATATGTTAAAGCTGTTTTATAACAATAAAAAGGTTAAAGAAGATCCCCAAAAACAATGTTTATTTTAGAATAAAAGTTTGTTAAGCAAGAGAGTACAAATGGCTTCCCAACAAAAAAAAACCACTTCGGTGACCGCGTGGTCTAACGTGCTCCATTAATGTTGGACTAGACTGCTGGAGATCGAGGTTCTATCCCAGTCGGGTGCACTGAGACTGGTTTTCCCTTAATGGGTTTACATTCTCCCTCCACACAAATACGGGTGCATTTTATCTCAATTAGCCCTTCCTACTCAGTGTAATTAATACATAGGCATATAACCCGAACGGGTAGTGAGACGCGGTTATAAAAAAATAATTAATGTTTAAAACAATTCTAAGCTCGCTTGAACACCCTTAAAGTCAGAAATAAGGGAAGATAAAACAATATGAGGATGACTCAAGGCTAGCTGTGACCAAGAGTTTTCTGGTAGAATGTTGTGTCGTGATGGTAGACTCCACGAAGGCTGATGACCTGCTCTCGAAAGTTTGGTATGGATGTTGTTTCCTCCGCCTAGTAACGACTCGCAAAACATGATGCGACGATACGTAAGAGCCCTATTGCAAAGTACAAGTTGTGTATGAGGAACAAGTTGATGAGCATTTATAATTTTAATACAAATTAAAATGGGTTAGCTATTTAAAATTTGTCAACTTGTATTACCGGCCACCTTTGTGGTTTAGTGGTCAAAGTTCCTGACTACAGAGCCAGAGGTTTCGGGTTCAATCCTCGGACTTCCATAATTATTCTGTGAGGCAGTGGGTCTGGAACGGGGTCAAACTCATCCTCATGAGGACAAATAAGGAGCTTCTTGAATAAAGAAGTAGCAACTCCAGTATAGAAAACTGAGATTAACTACTGGAAGGCTCGTTGTGCTGACCACATGACAATCTCTATCCGCAAATGTTAGCACTAATCATCGCCAACGATGGCAGCCGCTCGGTTGGTATAGCTCTCTTGCGGGCTAACGCCATGGAGTCCAACTTGCATCAATACTGTGAAAGGTTAAGTTAAGTCAATTTCAGCAGTGATAAATTTTTCGGTCTTACCGGAAATCAAACTCAGGACCTTTAGCACAGAAAACAGACAAGTTAACATAGTTACAGTGCGTTATTTACGCATATTTAACTACACAAATGGGGTGGGTATGAGTAAGATTAAGTTTGGAGGAAATGTACCCTATTTTCGTGGAGGGAGAGAGGAAAATCACCAAGTAAAAACACCTTCAGCCAGCTGGGATTGGAACCTTGAAATTCTCGTCACCAGCAAACTGGACTATATTATGAGTATGACGTTTAGTTATGTGTCCACCAATGTGGGTTTGTAAAATATGAGATTGTTTATTAAATACCGTTGAAATATATTGTACTGGACAGTGGAAGACTGTACCCTAAACTATTTGAGGGCCGGTATGAAAGAGGAAGAGTGGAGGGGTGGGTTGGGTAGCTAGCCCGTGGTGATTCATGGTAAAGTCTCCCAACACTCAGAAGCGGATCTACACTATAGGCCCACTAGGCACGAGCCTAGGGGCGGTGGCTTTAGGTGGCGGAATTATTATAATATTCTGTTTTTAATAATCACGTTTAGAAATTAAAGTCAAAAAGACAATCTTTCTTTTTAAATAACTGTACTTTGCAGTCGCTTTGTAACTGACTTCAGTCTCCCCTTCTTCATAATGTAAGCTCGAGCTACTGTAGGGCATGTATTGTACATGCCTGATTATCTTTCGTAGAATTCTTGTTTTGAATACTAACTTCCCCCCCCCCCCCCACCCACCCCCCTAGCTAACACCTTTTTATTCCAAAAGTTCCTAAGGCCTTTGACCAAAAAAAATGGGAGGGGGAATATTATAATTGTGCCTAGGGGCGCAACACTTTTAAATCCGCCACTGCCCAACACGAGAGGGTGAGAAATATGTTTAACAATGAGTTACTCTTGAAGAAATTTAAAGTGGTTTAAGACATGATTGAGATCAAAGGTGTTATGAATTTAATAATACTTTAATACGCTTTTTGACTAGATTTTGATAACTAATAAAAACAAATACATTATTAATATTAATAATACTTTCAGGGGATTTGTACCACAAAAAAAAAAACTTTAGTTAGATCTGGTCATTATAGCCTTCAAAATAATAAGATAACTACAGAGATTTTTTTTTAAATCTCTATTCTTTATGCTTTAATTAACAATTAAATTTATTTGTTTATATTCAACCGTTCTAATTTGTTGTTTTGTAACTGGTTGAATTAAATATATTTAAAGTAGTTCATTTTTGTGCTTAAGGGGTACTATCATTTCGAACATGGAATTTTTAATGTCAAACTTTTTTTATAATAAAATAAAACTCAGAATATACGAAACAATAATTTTACCGGTTGTTCTCTATGAGTGTGAAACGTGGTCTTTAACCTTACATGACGAAAACAAATTTAGGATGTTCGAAAACAAGATGCTTAGGAAGATATTTGAACCAAAAAGAGATGAGGCTACTGGGGAGTGGAGAAAGCTACATAATGAGTTACATACCCTGTGCTCATCACAAGACATTGTTAGGATAATAAAGTCTCGTAGATTACGGTGGCCAAGACATGCAGCGCGAATGGGAGGATCTAGAACCATGTTCAGGGTACTGACTGACCCAATAGTAAGAGACCATTGGGAAGACCTAGGCGCAGATGTGAGGATATCATTAGAATAGACCTGAAAGAGATAGGGTGTAATGAGGACTGAATAGGGACAGGGTGTAATGAGTTAGACTGGATAGTACTATCTCTAGATAGAGATAGGTGGCTTACTTTTGTAAGTGCGGCAATGAACTTTCGAGTTCCTAATTCAAAAGTAAGTGAGTAAGTAAGTAAGTAATAAAATAATAAATATTGAAAGCAAATAAATGTATGTTGCAGTGTCACCCAAAAATAAAATACTATACAAAGCATATAAAACATTTCAATTTAAAGAGAGTACAAAACTCACCTTCCGTAAGAAATTATGTTTTCTCTGTAATATCTTGTTTTTTTAAAGATTGTTTTAATATACTGCAACGTCATTTAATTTAAACTATTTTGTTAAATAAAAAATATTATATTATAGTAAGAATATGAGCGAAAAGTCGAGATTTTATATACGCATCTGGATCTTGTTAAGATTTGTATTTGATTCGAAATTCCGAATATTAATATTTGAAAGATTCTTATCATACTCGAAGTTTAAAATCTAAATAGGTCCCAGATTCAGATGCAATGAATTTATTTTTGAGTTTCTAATTTAAGAGCCAAACTTTTAAGTAGTTATTTAACTTTTTAAATAAGTTAGCATACATCCATTAATTGACCTGACCATAGAAATGTGCGAGTTTGTAATATTGATAATTTATTCAATATGTGATCACACTTTTATTGGTATTATTTATTTTAATTGGACTCGATTTTAAATAATATAGATAATTTAGCCTAATAATTGATTTGGATTTTGTAACATTAATTTTGAAAAATCGATTCGAAGCATTTTTGCTACAAAAAATTCGAGTCATTTTATTCTAATTTTTTTCAATTTAGGACAAGCTTAGTAATATGAGTTGTAAGTTTTTTAGGATCTGTCTCAAATTAACTTATTTTAAAATTAGAATTGAATCCTAGATAAAGTAGACCTAATATTCTGGGGTCGTATCGATAATATTTTAATATATTGTCAGCATTATTTAATAGGTATTGATATCATTTGTCAAAAAGTGACAGTTACAGATCACACGAATAAATGTATAAATGAATGAAAATTATTTTAGTAGTATATACAATTGAAGGGTACAGTGGAAATAGGGGGATAGTCACATTACACATATTTTCCAAGACAACAACTTTTATATCTCAGCTAGATTGCCAATGACGACGAGATCGAGGTTCAACTCTAGGTCGGGTGAGGGTGGTTTTCCACTCTCCCTCCACGCAAGTGCGGACACACTCCCTCTAAAATATAGCCTTCTCAATCCTTAAAACCACTAGCGTAATTAATACCTAAGCGTATATATAACCCAAAAGGGCAGAAAGATGCAATGCTAAAAAAAACTTAATTTAAATAAGACAGAAATCTTTGAACCATAATCTTAAGTGCATTAGGAAGGTTTCATGATTGTCTAACAGATGGCAGCACTAACTCAATTTAAGTTAAAATTTGACTCTCCCCCTCTTTCCCCTGTACTCTTCAAGCGTTAAAAAAAACGGCTCTTTCCATCAAAATAGGACTGTAAAATTAAATATCTGGCTTTGTGACGTGTTACCTAGTTCTCATTTTTAACAATTGGGAGTCAGCTTCGACAGCTGCAATCTAAATATAGTAAGCTTTTGTTATGACTGTTTATGGTACAGTACAGCCACGTATTGTATTCTCTAAAAAGGTTATGATATATACCCGGATTTTATTACGAGTGGACATTTGAATTACCTTTCAAAATGTACAAACGTATTTTTTTTGCGGTCATCAATGATTACATTTTACTAGGTTGTCATTGTTATTTAGGTATTGATAATATCTATCAAAAGCAAAAGCTACAAATCACAGACCTGACGTACAAATAAGTTAAAGTAGATATAATTAGTTAGTTCATTCGTAAATAAATTGGTGCATATATAGGAAAACATATTTTAGGAATATCTTTTTCGTTTCATTTGACACTATATAGTGATAATTTTTTTTTATCTACGTTTAATTAACTGCCCGGGCTATCCGCATATTTATATTCATATGGCTGTGACGAGGAAAGTAGAATTTAGAAAAAATGTACTCGAATTCACGTGGAAGGTGAGTGGGTAACCATTTAGGAAAAACCAGTACAAAGTACAATCTGACCGGATTCAAACCCTACCCTTCTCCTCACTGGAAAACGAATCTATTTCGAGGAGGATTGACGCCTGAGGCCGTGCAACAACTGTTGGTTTGTTGAGATAGTGTCAATTCCAAGTGTTTTAAAAAAGGCTAGTCCTTATTTTTTTCTATTAACATCACGTCTTACTACCCGTTCGAGTTATATGCCTATGTACTAATTACAATAATGTGTTAGGTACTAGGAAGGTTTAATTGAAAGGAAATACATCAACATTTGCGTGTAAGGAAAATGTAAAACCATCTAGGGAAAACCACCCTCAGCGCTTCCGACCGGGATCGAAACCCGATCTCTCTGTATTAAGTAGTCTAGTCGAACACGAGAGTAGAGCGTTAGACCATGCTGCCACCGAAGCTGGTGCTAGTCTTTCTTAAAATTGAGAGTGTTTAATCTCATCTTGATAGAAAGAACCTTTTAAAACATATAAAAATAAACATAAAAGTAGCCAACATTGATAAGAGCTCACTATATTTATCTCTAAAGTGTCGAAATTGACACAATCGGTCAAAAGTGATAGATGAAAAGCCAGACCACGACTCCGCTTATGATGTTTATACCCAGTCACTTTTAAAGTCGCGAGATAAGGTTCTGACCACGCCCTTCCAACTAGTCCAATTTTCATACGAAGGGCCTTTTAGAAAATACAAACTTTTTTTTCGCAATCATAAACAATAACATTTTACACTCTTTGTTTTATTTTATAGGTATAGAGATATTTGCTTCCAAAAGTGACAGCTGATGATAATTTGATTTGATGTATAAATATATTATTAAAATTGTTTTAGTAACTTTAGTAACCACCAGTTACTGTTCTTCCTACAAAAATCAGCCTATACATATATTTTGCTTTTATTAATGAAAACCTTTTACAATGTCATACCCGCCTCGGTGGTGTATTTATCTAACGCGCTAGCTTATTGTTGAGCTAGACTGCCGAGGACAGGGAGATCGAGGTTCGAATCTCACTCGGGTGAACTGAGGGTGGGTTTTCCTAAATTTTTCCACTCTCCCTCCACGCAAATGCAGATTCACTTTATATTCAACCTTCCCAGTTCCTAAGCCATTAGTGTAATTAGTACTTGAGCGTACAACCAAACCGGGTAGTAAGACGCACCGATAAGTATTATTATTATGTCATTAGTGTGATTTTTTAAGGTATTGATAATATTTATAAAAGGTTAGGGCTGCAGATGACATGACTCGACGTATGATTACGTGAAAGTTGATGTAGAAACTTTCTAGCTGTCAGGTTAAGATTATTCCTAGGGAAATCATGTTGCCCATAATCCAGACCGCAAGTGCCGGCGCGAGCCAACATTATGGTTATGTTTAGCACACCAACCAAGTGAGGAAGTCTCTTCATTCGTTACCGCCACATTATCAGGGGCTTCCTGTTAAATAATACCAACCGTACAAGGACACTATTCTGCTATCAAAGGACTCGGCACCACGCTAGGTACTGACGATTCGAGTTATATTGACCCACTGCGCAAGTTGGGTCTTGGTTGATTTTTTTTACACCAAGTCTCACTACAGTCCAATTTTCATGGGAAGGGCCTTATATGACAGCTATAGAAGTTACTAGGTCTAATTTCACGTATTCATACGTCAAGTCATGTTATCTTAAAATGTTAATTTGGTAGATAGTATCAATACTTGTAGAATATCACTAATCAAATAGTACAATGTTGTCCGTTTTGGCAGCAAAAAAAGTTTGTATTTTCTAAAAGGCTCTTAAAAGAAAAAAATTTATACAAATTTAGGAATAGTATTTTGAAATATTCTTTAAAAGTTTCTCTCTTCAACTATAAATTAAATATTTAAAAAAAAAATTGCCTTTTAATGAATTTTTAAATGGCCCTGTTTCTAAATGTTGGTGCTTTTCTCTCTCTAAATTTGTCAATCCTTACGAAGAGGTATGTTTAATCCAGTATAATAATATACTCACTACCTACGCCTATTGTAAGGGCTACAAACATTCGCAGCACAATTTACTTCGAAGGGAAAATAAAGCTGTCGGTCCTATGTGGATTGTGGTATATCAAAGATCCATAAAAGGTATGTGAAAGTACCTTTTCGGCAAAATTAGCAGGCTCTTTCGCGCTCGCTAGTAGAATTCACTCTGTTTCCCCGGGAAAGTGTTGAGGTGTTAACGTCAGGAAAAGTGTGCGGCTGTAATAACAAGTCCATAACCAATTAAAAAACATTAAAAAAACGTTGAGCCCCGCATGAGCGGGATAACCGGATAAGATGTGGGAAAAGAAAGAAAGAAAAAGTAGTTTAATTATTTATATAATTTCTCTAATGTTAAATATTTGACCAAATTGATATGTTGCAGTAATAAGACTATAGAAATTGGCAGAGTTAACGTGAATGGCCTATTTTCGTCACCAGCTTTTGCGAATGGGTTATTTTCATTCTCTGTCACATTGCCGGAAGGATAATCCTGTTAAATAATATAAAGTCAATAGGCGCGTTTGTTCAATGTTCAAGGACCGCATTCTACGCCACCTACTGAAACGCGAGTTGTTTTGACCCTTGCCTTAATTGGAAGTTGATTGAAAAAAAGAAACTAGTTTCATCCTTTACAGCACGTACCTGATTGTCAGAACGGATAGTTTGCCTGACTATAACCTTAAAAGTCGGGAATTCAGCTATACTAAATGCTCTGAAGGCATATTTGAAACAATTTTACACTTTTGCATTCTTATTTAATTGCCTTAGCTTAAATATTTTCGATTCGTTGATAGCCAGTATTAATATTTTGAGTGTATGAATAAAATTATACCGCCACACTTCAAATAATTTGTAAATAACTTATAGCTGATATAAAGGTCTAAGTTTATCCAATATTAACATAACAATGCCCACTTCCAAATAATGATATGGGTGATCGATCAGTTGATGATTAGGAATGTGTTTTGTTTATAGACTCCATTTCAGGACCGTGGAGATTCCAGTTCAATTCCAAGTGATGACTTGAACCATTTCATGGTTTCAAATGACTTTGTTCTATTACCTGGCTGTTTATCTTGTTTGTTAGTTGGCCTTAGAACACTAATCCCATATAATTCTAGGGAAACCACGTCAACCAAACCGCAGGATTGTTAGTTTCCCAGTATTTTATATGAAACGCAATAAATACAAAATATCATTACTGTCGCCGTTTTGTATTAATTCCTGACACCCTGCTGGTCATAATCTAAGGAAGGGGTTTACAAAATGCCGGCCCCAGTTGACTTTTATTTTTCGGGCCACGAAATTTCTTGAGAAAGTAATTTACCGAAGTAAAATTAATGCTCTTCCCGAGAAAGGGAAAGTTTTGACTCGCGTGGGAAAAATCCATGAACGCTCTAAACGATGCCCATATATTAATAAACGTAATTGCGCTCTATTTTTATAATAGCTTGTGTATCCGCGTGAGTCCTATTCCCTTCCAACTCTTAGTCGATTATGATGCGGTCCGACACTAGACTCGTCGATTCAATTGTGGCCTTCGGGCAGTTTTAAGTTGGAAACACCTGGTCTGAGGCGCTAATCTCGCCATAGACTAAGCTACCGATGACCGGGAGATTAAAGTTCAAATCCAGGTCGGTTTTATACTCTTTTTCCATGCAAAGGTGGGTACACTTATTCTATATTCAACTTTCTTCATCCATAAAAACTAGTGTAGTTATGACACATATGTACAACCCACGGTGCTAGCAAAAAATCCTGGCACAAGAAATATTCAAGACAAATATGTCAGTGCACTTCACCAAATTGCATGAATTATTGGAGATACAATTATTTATAGGTTGCACTGGGATATTTATGCTCCACTACTTCGCATTTATGAAATTATTTCAAAAATATCTGAGAATTTAAGACTTTTTTTTTAATCTCCCTGAATTTTCTGTCACATCAAACTCTATATTTTGTCAATTTTTTTTCGTGTTTTACAGGTACGTATCGACCAGCTTATGAATAGCGGGACACAGTACATGTACAGTAGGATTCTTGTAGGAAGAACGGTATCTGACAGTTACAAAAGCTACTAAAACTACTTTAATAAATTCATACGTCAAGTCGTGTGATCTGAAACTGTAGCTTTTGATAGATATTACCAATCCATATAATTTAACACTAATTAAAAAACGCCATGGTATGAGCACGTGAGCGAGCTATATCGGCCAAGATGCCACCACCTTTAGCGATGATAAAGCCAACATTTGTGGGCAGAGGGTGTCATGTGGTCAGCAGAACGAGCTCTCTGGCCGTTAATCTTAAGTTTTCTAAGCCAAAGCTGCCATTTATTTATTCAAGCAGCTCCTCATTTGTCCTCACGAGGCTGAGCTTGATCTCGTGCCAACACTTCATCACAGATAGAATTTTGGAAGCGCCAGAGATAGAACCCGGCCCCCAGGATCTCTCTGGATCTGTAGCCAGGAAATCTGATCACTAGACCACATTAATAATATAGTAAGCCTTTAATCAATTTTTTTTCCATTTTTCTCAAAAGGTCCTTCCTATCACAATCCTACTATACAAATACACATCAGTGATCAAAACTTTCGCCAGCCGCCAGAAGATTAATCGTCGTCTTCCGAGATCGGAGTTAACCACGATGACCACGTGGGCGACCCCGCAGCTAACGGAATGTTTTTGTTGCCGTTATAGTTGTCTCGACAATCGCAATGCTGCCCCGTAGACTGAGCGTCTGACCACTAAACTCCTTTCACTTACACAGATTCCAGGTCAGTACAGAGATATACTCCAGCCATTTCCTTACACAGCAGGCTGTGAAGGTGGGGCCTAGTTGAACGGTGTTTATATTTTCAAGTTAAAAATGTATTCAATTAGAGGTATTTTTTTTATTTTATTTTAATTATAGCATTTTGATTTTAAAATTTAGCGTTTACTTTATAAATGAAATATTTATTCGTCATATGATTTACAACCTATCTTATTTTTTGTGTGTACACCTACTTTAACTAAACATCCGATAAAACTGAACAAATTCACAAAAATGAAAATTATCGGCTCGTATTAAGGCTTCTGCCTCCGAACTTTATATCCGAGTTGAATTAGGACTTATTTAAAATAAAACGCACTGCTGGTAACGTGGTATAAGGCGTCAATATCAATGCATACTGGATCGCTGGTGACGGATGGACGAATTCCGGCTGAGTGTATTCAGGGTGGTTTTCAAAATATGAATAATCTCTGTAGTTTTGCCATACTGTAACAGACGCTAGTGCAACAGCCCTAAAATTATTTATTTTAAAAATAAAAAGTTTTCTTATTTATCATGAAATAAATATTCCCGTATTCCAATTATTATTCAATCTTTAAGGTCAATTTAAAAAAAAATTCAAATTTTCTATAATTTATCTTAAGTAAAACTACCATAGCATTTATTTATTTTGAATAAATAAAGATACATTATTATTTTTATTATTATTAATGTAAAACAGTCCCCCGATACCAATTTTAAACCAAATTATTTTAGCTATTTTTTTAAATAAAATTTTACAAAAATTTGTTTTTGTTAACTACTATAGTATGATTTTTAAGTAAAACAAATCTACATCATTATTTATAGTGCGAATACTAATTTTGAATACAATTGTTGAGCAATTTTTTAATATTTTGAAATTATAAGAAAAAGTCATCAGTAAACTATCCATAGCCGTATCCCCCCCTCCCAAAAAAGTATACAACTTTATTTGTCATGTTCATGTCAAAAACTACCCAGATATATATTTTAAGCAAGATCGTTAGTCATTTCCAAAATAATTAGAATTTCAAAAATCACTCAACAGTAACCAAACCTTTATCGAATTTTCATCTAAAACCAAGTACATAAGGCTATTTTTAATGTCAAACACTCCCAAAATACCAATTTGGAACCAAATCGTTAGGGTAATTTTAAAAATATTTCCAGTTATTATTAAAGTCAAAATCAAAAAAGAGTCCTGAGGTATAACCCTTTAAAATCTTAATATTAAGTTTGAACAAAATCCAACAAACCATTTTGGATCCATGGCCATAGATCGATAGACAGACAGACTGAATGTGGACAGACGAAATATAAGTCCACTTTTTGGGTTCGTGTTCACATAAAATGTAAAGATTCATTATAATCTTAAAATTTATTTTTTCATGATCACAATACTTTCTCTTGCTATGATAGAGTAAAAAGAATTCAAAATAAAAAATTATGAGTGACTAAGGAGATTTACAACAAATCGTTATTTTAATTACTAGTAGTCTAAGTTACATTCAACACCAGAGTTATTAACAACATAAGCTAAGGTATAAATTGGGCGATTACAAGAAATTGGGCCATATTAGCGTGAAGAGAGGATGAGAAAACCACTGTGAATATCACGTGAAGAAAATCACTACCTGTGGCAACCTACTTAGATTCAAATGCCAGGTTCTGCGTTAGTAGCTACAAAGTGCAATTTGGGTCTAACGCCTTATACCACTCGGCCAGCGATGCAGATACCAACACATTACTCTACGCGTGAGATTTGGGGTCGACATTGACCATTAGTGACTTAAACCATCTAATCTACGTATACAGGAAAAGAGGGTGAATATTAAGTAAATAAAACCGCATTCGCTTTTGAGAGAGGAGTTAAAACCCAAATCTGACCTGGTTGAAGCTCTAAACAAGTTTTGTTTTTTAGAAATTGTTTGACAATATTGCTAGATAGAATTCTTTTCGTGTCTATTTTCTACAATTATACGTTATCTCAAACACAAATAAAAATTAAAGTATTTCAAATCTGATGATTGCTCCACCCGTTTTGTTGGTCTAAAGCTCAACTGTCATTGACAGGGAGATAGGGATATAGGGGTTTAAGTTCCAGCCAGATGTAGGCCTAATGAGAGTATTTTATTCTAAATTGTTTATTAGCATGCCAATAAGTGTACATTTCCTCTAAAATGTACCTTCAAATCCCTAGAAATTAGCTTAATGTGTGTACAGCTGGCAAAAAAGCAGTAAGACACGTGCAAAAGAAAAATCCTCCAATGAAAGATTAAATAGTACACAAAGAAGTGGCCCACTTTCAGCATGGTGTCATGTGATCAAGTAAAATATATCATATTACCTTGAGGATCATTAAATATAATATATAAAATAGCTTGTTACCAAACAATCCATATAACTGCGTTAATAGTAAATATACGAATACTTATGTGATTTATCTGAAAGCTAAGATTGTTGTAAAACTTTTTTTAGTACTGTATTGCAATAAAATGTATACCTAATGCTTGGATCTGGTTATAATAAAAAAAAATATCATAGGTTACTTTTCATTTTGGTAATGTTGTGAATTTCTTTTTTCTTTTTGTTTCATGTGAGCTGTTTAGTTAGGATTGTAACACCATAGCACTGTCAAACCATCTCAGCATAGGGCCCAGCAATGGATGTCACGCGGTTTAAGATATCAAGCTCTTTTTGAAATAGATTGGCAATAAGCGGAAGATTGAGACTCGAATCTTAGGTTGGGTGCAGTTGGAGTTTTTTTTTTTTTTTTTGCGTATGGCATTACTGACCGTGAGGGACATGACAATCAGTTCGGACGCCTGTATGAGAATACTCCGCTCAGCGGGCCTATCTCGGAGATGTTGCGAGTTTATCTCACTGCGGCGAATCTAGCCATGCTCAACAAACACTAGTAATTTCATATCAGTAAAGTAGCTATTCTTGATTTTAAAATCTCGAAATTCATGGTGAGTCTTCTAATTTCGTATTAAGCGAAAAATTCTGAACTTCCGGTGTCGAAAATTGTGATTTGAGATTTACTTTATAATTGTGTGAACGCACCCTTCAGCCGTTTAAACAATAGAATAACAAAATTTTTGTCTTTGCCATCTTCGTTTTATTTCGGTTTTATTTTTCGTTGGTTAAGTTTAGCTCGATAAAGTCTAAATAAAGATGGATAAAAAGAAAATAAGCAAAGAACAAAAGCAGATTATATTTAAATTCGTGGAAGTTATGTACCATACTTTATGTTTCTTTGATTCGCTAAATGATTAAATAATATGCTATTAGTATTACTATTATAACTTACTAATAAATTTCTTATCACTCAGCTCAAAAGCGTCTACGCGTTCACGAAATATACGTGGCATTCTATTAAATTCATTTTCGAATTCTTCAAGTTCTCTGACTATCAAATAGTCCGCCATTTTACATTTTGTCCAACAACAAATACTTTCGAACTATATGTGGCGAGATTGACGATTCCGAGATCTAGAATAAGTTGTTATTGTTCTTGGTGTGAAACCTCCTCCTCCTACTACCACTACCACTACCACTACCACTACCACTACCACCACCACCACCACCACCATCACCACTACTTCTACTACTACTACTACTACTACTACTACTACTACTACTACTACTACTACTACTACTACTACTACTACTACTAC
>CABFWB010005680.1:17033-42032 GCA_902151455.1 Timema bartmani | reverse complement strand
ATTCCTAATCCATTAGTGTAATTAGTACTTAAGCGTATAACCCGAACGGGTAGTAAGACGCGGTGCTAAATATTTATTTATTTTTCCCCCTTTGGTGTTTTTGTTTCCTCTTTTAGAGAGTTGGGTTGGCGTTTCACAGTCCCTCCTGATGAGTTCTGATAAAATGAAATCTGGGTTAAGGGATTGGTTTTCTTCAAGAGGCAGACACTACCTCTTTGTCCAATGGCAGCAGTGTAGAGTGTTAACTGTTCTTTTCCCTGTAAAAGCCATTAGATGTCCACTCCTTTTATATGACATTTCTATTCACCTTTCCTGTACCTTCTTCCAAATATAATTTACTGTTCAGTTAATAAGAAATAGTAATGATTATGATTAGCTCATTATCCTGTTCTATGTTCAGGAGAAGAAACAGATATAAAACGATAAGGCAACGAACAAACGGCAAAAACAAAACCCAAATTCAATCAAGGAAATGTAATTTGAAGTGTGTCCTAATAACACAGAGTATAACTGTCTTATGAAAAGTGAACCAGACCCACCATGGCCAAACATTTAATTGTAATATTAATACCAGACAGTATGTAGAGTTCAAACATATGATCTCAGATTGTAAAATATAATTCTAGGAAAATGAATATTAAAAAATCTGAAGTTGTCTGACACTCCCAGGTTTTCAAAAGCTGGCAACAATGGGAGTTTCATTGAAAGTTTGTTGTGTTTGTATGATCTCTAAAATAACTTAATTATATAGTGCCAATTGAAGTATTTAATTAATGGTTATTTAAGTGGTATAAAATAAACTAATAATGCAATACAACTTGTTAAAAAAGTAAACATACACATGTCTACTAAGAAAGGTTCTTCCTTCATAAATTTGCAACCATCAAATTAAATTTTGTTTCAATAATATCTCTATGTGAATAAATATTGCGAATAAAATTTTTGCAGAGATTGTTTGGAAAAGGTAGTACATTATTTAAGTTTATATTCCATAAGTTAGCTATAGTTTTTATTTTACAGATAAAATTTAATTTTAGTTATCAATTAAAAGAAAATTAAAATATTGGAACATAATATGAGAGTGGTTTACTCACGTGCAGAAGACACATTTTCAGACTTAATACTAGGGAGATTCTCTTTCTCTGCTGCTTTGGTTTTGGCCAAAGTTCCACCTAAAACATATTAAACCAAAAAATATTATCACACTCAAGCTTATAAGTACACAGTTTATAAAATAAGCGTTATTCATTCCTAATTTAATTTGACACACATTTTAAAATTTGATACCGCATATTACAATATTACATTGTTTAAGTGATATTGAAATATATAATTAATTCAATCTGGGTCAAGTGTACCGAAGGACTTTTTCTAAATGATTTTCTACTCTTTTGCTGTTAATGTGGGTAAATTTTCTTTAAATTCTACCTTAATTCCTACCCCATTAGATGTATTTGTAAATAGTAAGGATATTGAATTAGGTTTATATTTTTTGTTTTGTTTCTATTAGTTAAATTATGAGTTTTACACTAAAAAAAAATGGCCACTAGCTTCTTAAATGCAACTAGAAACTTAAAAATAACAAAAGAAGAGTACAAAGCCAATCTAGAGGGTATGATTTTAATAAGATAAGGAATCAGCTATTAAATTAGTAAAATAAATAAAAGTGAAATCAAAAAATTTTCAAATTTTTAATAGACTATAATCCGTTCATGATAGGTCTTTACCTGGATGACAGTTCAAAAATCGTATGTTTAGGTTTTGAGTTGCCAAGACTGGTAAAATATCACTGTTTTGTTATAAATGTTAAGTTTTTTAATCACATGTTATATTTTACATTAAAAATAATATAAACTTAAGTTCTCTCGTCCTATTTCATTACTTTTAATCATTCTTTTATCCAATCCGAAACCATATTTTAAACATAATTGAAATACTTATTCTTTGTTTTGGAATGTTATCTATGATGTGTAATATAGTGCATACATTAATATCTTTTAATACAGGAATTGTATTTACTTGGAAAAGATAAATTACTTGTAATTTATTTTATATATAATTAATTATATTATTAGTTTGTTTTTAGAAATATTTAACTGAATAAAATATAATCATCCACTGCGTGGGTGCACCATTTTAAACAACTTGTTTGTGCCATCGTCAACCACAGGGTTAATATTCATTGGTCACCATTTTAAAGCCATATTTGTTAAGACCCTTTGTGAAAGTGTTCTGAATAGTAATTATTTTAACTGGAATAAAAGGATAAATAAGCTTTGTGGACAACCTCAAATAAATATTAAAACTTTGTTTAATCTAAATATGTTTCATAGAGTTTATTATATTTTTAACTTTAGATTCAGTCTAGTTTGTTAGGGCGTAGCCTTAGTCTAACTTATAATAATTTATAACTTTAATTTCGATTATCTTTTATTTTAATTATTGGGCTTCTGTATTAACGTAAAAAAAAACTTAATCCTAGATCATTTTACTGGTTATTTTAAGAATAACTTTGTGTATACAGATATTTTTTCTTTAGTTCAAACACATATTAATTTGGCTAACTTTAATCTAACTTCAATCTCGCGAAATTTTGTAAGGAGATTTATTTTTTGTGCATATCTTTTTGCGTGTTTTTCTGATGAGTCCCCAGGGGAAAAAAAATATATAAGTTACAGATCACCAAAGACGACTGAATATCATCAACTGTGGAAGAGGACTCAAATCAATGATTGATTGTGGCCTAATCAAAGGGGGGGGATACAGGGCAGTTAATTGCAGATCTTCTAGGACTCTTGAAACCTACTGTATTGAAGTGAGTAGAGAACTAATATTAAATATTAGAATTAATAATGCATATTTTTTACTAGCATCCCAATAGGTTTATTTAATCACTTTGAGGGTTCCACATTCCATGGATTTGCTATTAGTTCCTATTTTCTTCAATAGCCATAGTGTTCTGTAAATTTAAATCCTGAATCAAACAAATATTTTGACTGAATTAGTGGCAAACATGATAATGGGCAGTGATATTTTTACATTAGTTTCATATCATAACCTAAATAAACTATGACTGTATCCAAATAGTCTACTTCACGCGCCGTCGACCCTTGACGTTCACATGATAATTGTATTGGCAATCACGTGATCAAGTGTAGATCCACCCAAATAGTCACGAAGTGTGCTGATGCATCCCTCACACACCTTTGAGTTCAAGGGCGATAGCAAGTCACACGCCTTTTATGCGGTGTTTGACTGGCAAGTGTTTATTTTTTCGTCTGCTAGAGCTAGAGTTCATAGGGTAATGGGCTATGTGATAACTGGCAGATAGATGGTGTTTAAAATAGTTTCTAAGTTCATTGGTAGGAAGCAGCACTGCGGACTCTAGGGTGTGGGAAGGATAGTTTGCCATCCAAATAATCTGTTGCAGTCTTCGATCTCAATTGCTTGATAAGTGTCCATTCATCAAGTCAAGTGTACTCGACTATTCGGATACAGCCCTAGGCATACATTTTAACAGGCAATGATCTTTTCTCGGAACGTTTGTTTAAAGTCAATTTGCATTGATGTATATTAAAACCGAGATAATAAAAGTGTAACATAACCTAAACAAACAATTCCAAACGAGCTAAGTTTTCATATATTCTTGAAATCTAATTTTTAAATTGAATTTTTGAGTGTTGGGCATATGATTTTTATTTAAATTTTTTTTGTTAAACTTCCTTTAAAAAAATATCATTATGGTTGACATAATGAAACCCCAATAATAGTGTAAAGTGTGTAGCTTAGAAATTAATTTACTTCCACATGTTATTATAATGTTGGTTTATCTAGAAGTACTTATATGACCAACACATTCCACTGTGTACAATTTTGTTGCAGATATTGGAAGAACAATCCAGAGGAAGTGGCGACTCCTCAAAAGAAGAGAAAGAAGAAACCTACAAGAGTTTTGATTGAAGCAATCGACGACTTCGACCGATGTGTAGTTGGTAGAGCAATACACGGGATGTATGATAGAAGTATGTTTAATTTAGCTATAGGTTATATTTTTTTAAACCTGACCACAACAAGCTCTTGAGTTTGATCATGGGAGGTTCTGCTTAAGGTGGAGGAAGGGGAAAATTTAAATAAATGGTGGCAAGAGCCCAAGAGGAAGAGTCTTCGCTTTCGTTTCCGCCGTCGATGAATGAAAAACAAAACGACAGCCTCCTCTTCTGAGGATGACAACTCATAAACTGACAGTAAACAAGTTTTATCCTATATGAACACTAAAGGCAACTAGAAACCAGAAACTACCATGAAGCAACCAGTAGAACTGAAGTTTTCGTTGCGTTGCTCTCTGTATGTACGCGCCCTAAGGCTCCCTTTCAGCAACAAGTTGATTAAAATTCAATCTAGAGTGTGCGTGGAGGGGTCCTTACACAAAACAAAGTATTTATAAGAAATAAAAACATACCTATTTCATATCTTTAGTCCACTACTGGGATAAGACTACTATTACTACACCATGTTCTTTCACAATTCCGTCACCCATCCAATTTGTTTGACAAATCTTTATCACATTGGATAATCTCAAAGTCAATTAAACCATGAAAAATGTCCCTTTTATTGGTTTAGAGTCCCTTAGCCTTTACATGTTAAATTAAACATATGCCCTTTGGCAAGAGGAAATTATATACTTCTAATAAATCTTCAGGAGTAGAGTTTCAAGATCAAATAACCAGTGCACATACGAGGGTCATCCAGAAAGTAGGTTACAAGGGCTCCTGAGGCCTGGGGAAATTTTTTGTTTCAAATTTGGCGCACCTGACGTGTAGGGGGGATCTTAACGGTCAGTTTGTTTGGTCCCGCGTGTTTGTCGGCCATTTTTTTCAGTCACAGTAAATTCTTCCGATGGAGAGGTCGTCGCGCGCTCCCGCCACCTCCCGTCCGTGCGAGATCCGCGCGGTCATCCGTTTTTTGACTTTGCAGAACAATACCGCCGCGAATATCCATCGGAAGCTCGTGGAAGTTTATGGTAGTGATGTGATGAGTCGACAACATGTCACGAAGTGGGTTAGGTTGTTCAGAGAAGGCCGTACTGATACTCACGACGAGGCAAGGAGTGGGAGACCATCAGTGATTTCAGACGAACTTGTGCGAAAAATTGAAGAACAAGTGCGAAATGACCGCCGTGTGACGCTTGACGACCTTCACGAAAAATTCCCTGACATTTCTCGAAGTCTCCTTGGTGATATTGTGTCGGAAAAACTTGGTTACAAGAAGTTGTGTGCGAGATGGGTGCCCAGAATGCTCACACCGGAGCACCGTCAAAATCGCGTCACCACCGCGCGTGAATTTTTGGATCGTTTTGTACAGGAGGGAGAAGCTTTTCTGTACTCTATCGTGACGGGGGATGAGACGTGGGTGTGTCACTACACCCCAGAGACCAAAAGACAATCACTTCAGTGGCGTCATTCATCTTCCCCAGCCACCAAAAAGTTCAAGACAACCCATTCAGCCGGAAAAGTCATGGCATCTGTTTTTTGGGACCGTAAGGGGGTCCTTTTGGTGGATTTTATGCCCAAAGGGACTACCATTAATGCAGAGGCTTACTGCAATACCCTAAAAAAACTCAGAAGAGCCATTCAGAACCGCAGAAGGGGAATGCTGACCCGGGGAGTCAGCCTCCTGCATGACAACGCCAGGCCCCACACCGCGCGAGTTTCACAGGAGCTGCTGACATCATTTGGATGGGATATTGTCACCCACCCACCCTATTCACCCGACTTGGCGCCTTCGGACTATCACCTTTTCACTAAACTAAAGGAGTTTTTGGGTGGGAAACGTTTTTCCAACAATCAGGAGGTCGAGGAAGCTGTGAAGAAGTGGCTGAAAGAGTTGGCGGCGGAGGTCTATGACACTGGCATACAAAAGCTGGTGCCCCGACTACAGAAATGTCTTGATCTCGACGGCGATTATGTTGAAAAATAGTATAATATATTTGTGAAGTATCCTGTGAATTTCAATTAAATACAAGCATTTTTCGATTTTAAATAAATGTTGTAACCTTACTTTCTGGATGACCCTAGTATATATCTCAGATTAGGTCAGAGTATCAACAGCATTGATTGACGTGTCAATGGAGACCCACATGTTTGCAGAGTTCTACTAGATTCAGGCTCTCAATCAAATTGTATCATAGAAGAGCTCATACAAAAGGTTGGTTTACGACGGATTAGGAGGTTCTCTTCAATGTCAGGCATAGCACAGTCAACAACTAGAGCATCATACATCGAGAGCATCTTCAGAACCACATTCAACTTCAATTACACACACTCATACAAACACATTGTGTCATTTTAACCATATTGACGATTCTGGCAGTTATAGTATTGTTATTATACCCTGTGTTAGTCTAGTGAAGAGTTATCATGTGTGGAACACTTTAAGAGAAATTCACAAGGACGCTTCATAGTCAAATTGCCAACTAAGGAGAACATAACTCAATTAGGTGATTCCATGAACAATGCAGTACAATGATTCCAACATTTAGAGAGGAAGTTTTAAAACACCCCAAACTCAAAACATTTAAGTAGCTTCATGAATGAGTATGAAATTCCAAATCACATGCAACCAGTATCAAACCAAGAAATTGACTCTTCTTCTGGAAGGGAGTATTACCTACCACATCACGCGGTAGTAAACGAGAGTAGCAGCACTTTGAAACTCCAGGTGGTATTTGATGCATCCGCAAAATCTTCAACCGGAGTTTCTCTTAATGATGCACTTATGGTCGGGCCAACAGTACAACAAGACCTATTTTCAATAGTGACCAGATTCAGATTACACAAATTTGTCATGACTGCTGACATTACAAAGATGTATAGGCAGATACAGGTGGATCCAGCAGATACTCATCTACAAAGAATCCTCTGGCGAGATAACCCTAGGAAACCTACCCAGATATTCCGGCTTACAACAGTAACTTATGGTATTGCTTCAGCACCCTTTTTCGTGACAAGATGTCTTCAACAACTTGCTTCAGATGAACAATATATATGACTTTTCATTGGTCTCCTGGATAGTAATGAGAGACCTATATGTAGATATGGTGATGCCAGGTGCAAACTCAATATCTGAAGCGCGGACACTTCGAGAACAACTTAGACATGCTTCAACGTGGAGGGTTTCAATTGAGAAAATGGTGTTCAAACAATTTAGAAATAATAGCCGATCTTGACATAGAAATGAAAGCAACTCATCATTGGATCCATAAGGATGATGGAAGGTATATAAAAACACTAGGTCTATTGTGGAATCCTAATTTAGATTATTTTCATTATTCAATAGGACAAGACAACATTTTGTACAAGCATTCAAAACGCACTGTACTTTCAGATATAGCACATACATTTGATTAATATCTTAGGGAGGATCATGAATTAGCTCTTACGCTTAACATTTCACTTCGATTTATCGTCTATGAAAAGTCACCTATTTAAAACTTGTGATTAAGTGTCCCAAAGCCACAAATATCCCCATATTTTATTAGTTGCTTGAGAAATGATATTGGTTTTCAATGTATTTTCCCCGGAAAAAAAAATCCAGGTGCATGAAATGCTGGAGCAAGTCAACATATTTCACAACATGGAAAATGCCTGTGTTAAAAAAATAAAAAAGCAAAATTTTTATATTCATTGAAACTGTAGTTTACTTTAGGGAAACTTACTTGTCGAGGGTTGATTTTCCTCTGAGCCCAGATGTGTGTCTGGACTTAAGAATGATGAAAACAATTTCTTCTGATCAAAAGTTTGCTCTGAAATGAACATAAATACATAATTAAAGACTAAAAATAGATAAACTTTAGGCCATGGTGCAAGTTACAAAGTTACATCATGCACCAAGTTGTGAAAACAGATGGAATTCTAAACGATTTGGCAACAATTAAAGGTGGGAAAAAGTTAGGTGAAGCTGTAATGTTGGCTGTAGAATAATTTTTAACAAGATGACAATAAAAGTAGGATACATCCAGGCCATAAAGATTGTGTCCCAGTCAAATTTAATAGTGTCAAAGAGCCCAGGCTAAAATGTTTGACTATAATTTAAAATAAATGTATGTTCATTTTAAGATCACCTACCCAGACATTAATCGCAAAGTAACAGACTACATAGTGGATGTGTGTTCCTGATGCCCGGGAGTATAAACTATATCTGGTTCTATTACAGAGGAAATGGAAGAGACACCGTAAGAAATCTGCTCTAAACTGTGGGTAAGCATGGATATGTTTTTATTTGCCTTTCATGTACATGTTTCAAATTTAATACAATTACCTCAAGAGTGAAAAGAGGTTTTCCTTAAAGAAATATTATATAAATTCACATCCAATGACAATTTCCTGTGTTTCTCGTTTATATTATTCCTTTTACATGTTCCTATCTAACTGTACTTTCATTCTTTATAAATTTCCTTTTTATCCCTTTTCTGTTTTTTTTTTGTTTCCACTTTTAGGAATTTGTTTTGTGCGTTTCACACTCCCTCCTGGCGAGTTTCGATAGAATGAAACCTAGGGCGCAGGATTGGGCAGTAACGAGTGATTTTCTTAAAGATTCAGTCATTACCTCTTAGTCCAATGGCGGCAATGTAAAGTGTATTTATTTTAATTATAAAAAGAATACACTAGATGGCTTTTACATGTTTCTGTCCACCTTTCCTGTTCCTTATTCCAAAAATAATATAATCATAATTTCAGCTCCACTAAAATTACCAAAATTAGCCTAGTTAAATTCTTACTAGTTCTCTATAACTGAACAAAACTTAGAACCAAACACATCTATTCACCACAAGACTGAGTGGTAGGGATGGGAAACTATCGATAGTATCGAGTCTTCACTATCGTACACTATCGATAGTGTCACTCCTGAGTTCAGGTGCCTATTTCTCATTACTAAATGTTGGGAAAAGGATGAAGAGGGGAACAGCTTGAATCCTAACGGTATTCTGAAAATTGTGATGCTTACCTATTTTTCACCCAACCCATGGAACTCGTGTGTTCTGAAACCTACTCTTTCAGTAAATTATTTGGAGGGGGAACTGACCTTTTGTCAACCTGACAGATCAGTTTTTCTTCCCTTTCACCATTTAGTCTACAAATTTGTGACTACTTAATGAGAATGTTCAATAATTTAATCATACGTACAGTAGTTAAAATGTAAAAACGTTCTTTTAAAATTATGTTAAAATTTTTGAAAAAATGTATTGTTTATAAATATTGTTTTAGTTAAGATTTCACTAGCAGTATAATCTAATTCTGATTTCCTTCTTCCATCTTTTATAAGTCAATTTATGATTGTAGGAATCCGCCGCTAAAAGATCGAAATGTTTCATTTGAATCATTTAATTTCACATTTATTCTATATTCAGCCGTACTGAGTGGGACTGAAGGAAGTGATGTGAGATGAAGCATGCCTGACAGTTCATACCTGTTGTAACATGTTCTACATTAGCTTCCTACTCGGGAACCTGCGTCCGCAAGTTTAAATATGTACAGTAGTGACAATAATTTGGGTGTCAAAAATCCGGACCGCCAAGAAAAAATGTATTTATAAAAACAACCAACGTGGTATCATTATCAGAGACATGGCTACCAAACAAACATACCTCAGCCCTTGTTAAAAAAACTTCTTTCATTGTTAGATTTTCACCTTATTATATTCCTTTAGAATTTGCAATATTTAGCAACAAAAAAAGACTGTGTAGGTTTGTTGTTTAAATAAAGTGAGACTGTTTCTACCTTAGCAGTGAGTTTTCGTTAGTATCCCATCTATGCTTATTTTTTATTTTTGTGTTATTAGACACATTTATGAATATGTACACACAACAAATCTAGGTTATTTAAGAATGGTTATTACAATACATTTTAATAATAATATAAAATGTGGTTTTGACGCTTAATAATGATAAGAGACAGAAAATTTATAAGATAATTTTAAATGTTTGACAGATAATTTTGCTTACTTTTGGAACTTATTAATTACTCTACAGCAATAAAACCTGAGAAGTCAAACTACACATTTTTACCACAGATAGTTATCATACTATCATGCTAGTTTTAGATTTTTTTAGGTCTAAATATTTGAACATTTGAGTGATCGGTCATGTTTAGAATAAGTTATAAAAATTATAGGGTAGGGGGAAAGGGTGTATTATTATTATTATTATTACTACTATTAGCACCGCTTCTTACCGTTCGGGTTATACGCACTTACACTAATGTGTAATGGTAGGGTGATTGTGAGATGAAATGGAGGACCTACAGTTTAACGTGGAATCCGAACCACGGTGGAGGCCTGGCATTCCTCACATTCACAAGTTGTGATTAATACACGTCTTGTCAGAGGTGAAGGAAGGGTTTGGCAATCAGATAAATATGTGCTGGGACAGAGGCTTGAACCCCGGACCCCCAGCACAGAAGTCTGACACCTTACCCCCAGACCGCCAGGTCACCTGGGAGAGGGTGTAAAGTCTTGAGATTTCACAAATTAAGACTATGGACTAAATGCATTTTTATAACACAATCAAATTAAATTTAGTCCATTTTTATAGCAGAAAAATGATTCCTGCCCCAAAATCTCTATAAATATTTTAATTACAAAGATATTTAAGTTTTTATGAACATCAAAGTATGTCAAATTTGGCGTCTGCCATGTTAGAAAAGTGGCTTTACCAGGAAAAACTAATGATAAAATTAAAAAAGGTTTTTTTAACAACTGGAATATGTAGGAACATGTGTGCAAAACATTAAAATTTTCATGCAACCACCTGTAGGTGAATTCATATGAAATGACCCATCATTCAAACAACCAAAGAAGCCAACTATATAAAGAGCATCATGCATAGACATTTTAATTCTTACTCACTTGGTGGAGAGAGCTCCAGTGTAGAAAACCGGGGAAGATGATCAAAATATCTCTTTGCTTGTCCTTGAATATACAAACAAAATAAGATTCTTTTAATTAAAAGAACTTAATTGAAACAGTTCAATTAAAATTAAACATACATAATCTCGACTTTGGACCAAAACCTTTGTGAGTGTAGTCCTACTCCTATGTCTATGATAAGTCTCGTTTATAACAGTACGATGATGATCTGTGGATGTAAAATGACTTAAGTGACCTAACTATAAGATGTGGTTATATGTTGTAAATTCTTGTGAAATAAATACTAAAAAATTCTGATCAAAATACAACTTTTCTTTGCCAGATCCTAAATCTGAAATGGTATAGAGGTGTAAAAATCATTGTTTTTGGAATACAAATTATAGAAATTAATAAGTCTTCATGAGACTGTTTGGATGATAAGGTTAATGATAGAATCTCTCTCTACTGTAGCCAAATTTACTATTTTCCCAGTCAATTTAAAGCTATGGGTTTTCCTTCATTTTGCCAAACCCCACTTTATTTCACAACAAAATATGTTTAGCCATCGACACCTTTAAAAACTGTAGGGAACCGAGCACTTTATGATAAAAATGTACCAACTCCAACTTCAAAATAAAAACTTATAATATTCTAACAGTAGAACTAGCATGCTGACTTTAGTGTTTCAGAAAGTGAGTTAATCAATGGTGGCTCGTCGTATAGGGCTGCAGTGCTCCCTGAATTATCTGAACTATTTGTGAATAACAGTATAAGCATCATCATCATGGTATTAGCTGCTAGCTGATTAAACATTACAATAAACATCCCTCTTAATCACTTATGATCGCTACACACTACAGCCTAATTCTGCTCGCCTGCCTAGCAATGGGGTAGAAAGTAGAAACACAATAATATTTCTCCATGCCGGGCTGTGGCCTCGAGCAGTCCAGCTGGCCATATGGGGCATGCGCTTGCGGTGATCATTGGGAGGAGAGCTCCAGGGAGTGGTAAGGAGATGGTCACGTGATTTGGCACTTGTACAGGCTGTTCTGTAATGCAGCCCAGAGAGCAAGTTTCTGTGTCCAGCCGAATGTTACGCGGTGCACATTTTTTGTTGGGCTGTAATAATTGTGTTCGCAAATTGCAATTATTATAGCAGTGTAGTAATAGTAGTGATCTTTACAGTTTCAAGTTAAGAATATGTATAATTTTATGAATGGTGGGGGAGGGAGATTTCTTACTTTATATCTTATTTTCAGAAGCTCAAGATGACCTTAAAAAAGACTTTTAGAGCTTAAATTTTAAAAGTTCTATGCTCCCCCCACCAAATGTTGAAATCCACGAGCCGTGACGAGCTAATATATACCCTCAATAGTTTTATTTTTGGTTGGTCTTTAAAATATATATATTTGATATCTACCAACAGGGCTGTGGAATTTGTATGTCAAGCCTTTGACTCAAGATTCCTATTTTTTCTAGGCTTACTGTATGATCCCAACTCCTTCAGAAATGGCTTAAGTACATTAATTAGTAACACAAAATTTACTGCAGTAGAATGATTCAATGCAGATTATTTCCTGGAAAGATTCTTAGGAAATGTGAATTATATTTGAATTAATTTGTCAATCCAAATTTCAAATATTGGTCCTAAGGAATAAAAAAAAAGTTTAAGATTAAAATGATATATTTATCAATTTACCAGTAAATTTTGTGTTACTAATTAATATACTTAAGTCATTTCTGAGGGAATTGAGATCATACAGTATAAAAATAGAGGAGCCTGAGTCGAAGGCTTGACATACATACTGTAATGTATTGCATGTAGGTTGGCTAGCATGGTGGTGATGTAATAAATTGTCTGCTTCCCATCATGCCCCATCCTAAATGACTATCCTATCGATAGCCAGTGTTTCCGACCAAACCTTCCACTCAAGCAGTAACATTAAACCAAGTAAGTCGTGTTCTTATTTCCAGCGTCCTTACCATTAACGGACATAACACATACCAACAGGGCTGTTGAGTTTATAACTTTAACATACCAATCAGAGGAAACATACTTCTGATAGCACTAGTGGATGAAGACATAAGGAGCAGTCCAGTAACTCGACTGTATCTAGGTCATTCCATATCCAGAGTATCTAGAGATGTTTTAGTATTCCATTTCTTGACTTTTTTTTATATAAATAAGAATGACAAGTTTGGAAAGTAAAAATCTATAGGCTATGTATTTTTTTTAATATCCCCAAATAAGAGACCCAGTTGAGATAAAAACTAAACTTAATTGTTCGAAGAAAAATACTTAAAATTATTTTGTATACAGCAAAAGTGTTTAATTCTCATTTTGGATGGGGTATGGCTTAGTAAAATAAGTATTTGATTAAGTAAATTTAGTATATGACATTATCATTCTTAAAATTTGCTAATATATACAAACAAAAACATAACATCAAAACAATATTAAATAAGAATAAAGAATATTTATAATCATAGTTTTCAATCAAATGTGATTGAAAGTGTGGGAAAAAAGTTTTACAAAAAAGCACAAGCAAATAAAACACTGAATCAACCGTTTTAACATCCGAGTGGAATACATAATTTCAATAAAACTTTGTTATGGTGATTATTCTACATCTTTTTTTTAAGATGATTATTTTGTCATTCAATGTGGCAACTTCTTTATTCCGCTGTTCCACAAGTCTTCTTTTTGCATCTTGGAAAAGCTTTAGTACTTGAGAAGCTTGTGTGTTTTTTTGCATGATGTTTTTGATCAGCTTCATTTTTCTTAATCTTGGAGGCTTCTTGCCTTTTTGAAACCGAGTTATTGAAAAGGCACCATCCACTGTGGCATGTCCATGAAACAGTGCCAGAACTTTATGAAAGAACTTCATCCTGTTTATTATTATTATTATTAGCACCGCGTCTTNTTATTATTATTATTATTATTATTATTAGCACCGCGTCTTACTACCCGTTTGGGTTATACGCACTTACGCTAATGTGTAATGGTAGGGTGATTGTGAGATGAAATGGAGGACCTACAGTTTAACGTGGAATCCGAACCACGGTGGAGGCCTGGCATTCCTCACATTCACAAGTTGTGATTAATACACGTCTTGTCAGAGGTAAAGGAAGGATTTGGCAATCAGATAAATCTGTGCCGGGACCGAGGATTGAACCCCAGACCACCAGCACAGAGGTCAGACACCTTACCCCTAGACCACCAGGTCACCGTTCATCCTGTCGTTATTGCTCACTTTTGCATCAGCTAGAACACTCATGACTAATGTATCAAGATTTTGTTTCTCACAGTCAAACATTAGCAAAGCCTCTTTAACATGCAGCAAGTAGTCTCTTGAGAGTGTCAACTAGTGACAGTGCCATGTGATATTTAGAAACAAATTCTTCAAGAGTTACAGTGACTCGAGAAACTCGTAATGCGTCACATGATGGAAAAAGGCAAGAAGCGCCTTTGACAATCTTTGATTTTAAAGGACATTTTAAGAGAAGTTGTTTATTAAGTGAAAGCAAATACTCCTTGCATTCTTCTCTGAAAGAAAGCACTTCTAGTTCATTCTGACCTTTGCATGCAATACTGGCTCCAAATCAAATCATCCCTTTGATGCGGTCTTCAATACAACATGATTTGATACATCTATTTTCATTAATTGTATTGAGCTATTAACATCATCCATAAAAGATTCCTTAATTAAACGACATATGACCTGTACATCAACATGTGTAGTTTTTGATACAAAAATGGGAGAATAACATTATACTGCACTCTTATTAAAAATGGTTTGAAATTCAAAGGCAACTGATAAGATAAATTATTCAAACTTTGCTATCAATAGCTTGTCCACCAGGGCCAATTTTACCTTGCTGAAATTTGTTGATGCTTGTGGATTTCTCAACAGCTTCCACATGTTTATGAAGTACTCATTTGAAGATTTAAGAATTTTCACACAAAACTTTGGTGGTGGAAAAATTGACGATCCAGTGCTCAGAGAGTATTCACGTCTTTTTTGGGGAAGTCCTTGAATAGATAAGAGGGCGCGGAGAAATTCTGAATTTTCCATCAAGTCTTGTTATGAGATGTTTTATAAACAAATAAAAATAGATTTAAAAAAAATTTTAGATCACAACTTTTGATATTTTTCTTGACTTTCTTGACCAGTGGCCATTTCTTGACTTTGTTAACTTGTAGACCCCCTGATATCACATCATCCAGCTAAATTTTGAAATGACACACACCCTCTCAGATTTTCAAGAAACTTTTTTACTTGTTTCTACCACCAAGTTACTAATCCATGTATAATTTTTCCTCCATAGCCCACATACTTTGAGATATAAAATGGTAAAGTTTTGAAAAATTATACTTAAATGTTTCCGAGTCTCTGTTTAGGGAGTGTAGCATTTAAGGAAAAAAATCATGGCTGTGTGTATAACCAACATATCACTGGACCATATTTTTAGCATACAGCACTCAAAAGTGTGTGAATTTAATAAAGAGATGTTGCATAAACCTCACTTGCCTTCAAAATACACCAACATTAAATTGCTTTTGTTTATTAACAAATTTTTAGTGTAAAATCATTGCTTTATTAAGTGAGCATTTTGGCCTAAGGTAGAGGAGCTTGTTACGTGTCATCAGCTGGTGACCGACCTACTACCGAGTGAGCCACAGAGACCCACCCCCAGATGACCCTTAATTTTACATATAGTGAAATTGGAGAATTGTAAGGAAAAAAGGAGCAAGACCTGTCGATCAGGAATAAAAGTTAACTTCACTTTCCAATCGCTCTTTGCTTAACTCTTCGAAGATAGCGCCCATGGCTGGCTGCCTTTGCAATATACCCCATAAAGGTCGCGCCCTTGATTCCTTGACTTTGAAGGTAGCTCCCTTGGCCTGCTGCCTTTATCATTTCCTCCCTATACCCCCAACTACATGACTAACTCCAAGAGAAGAGGAAGGAGGAGGATAAAGAAGACAGAAGCCTGCCGACACCGGATACTCCTCCCTCCTCTTCCTCCAATCACTTCTACTTGCCCGGGCCTCCAATACACCCGTTCCTCAATCCCCCTCTCTAGCCTACCCTCAGACCTCTGTCAACAACTCTCCACCTCTATCCCTTGCAACCAGATGAACTGGGATTTTACCAACATCCTACAACAAGAAACATCTGACAAAGACTTTGAAGAACTCTTCACCTAAACACCAATGTACCTAGTAAGTTCAGCCACCACTTCCCCGCACCATCTTCACCAAATCTACCTCTCACATAGACCTACCAACCCCAGACTACCACAAGATGGCGTCCAGAACATCACGGAGATAACAAGTTACCAGAGCTCCTAAAAAAAAAAGCCTCAAAGTATGGTCTAAAAGGCTGTGGAGGAACAATAGTGGAGTTTCAATCAGCTAAAATAATGATTTTAATTCATGAATTACAATACAATAGTTAAGCACAGCTAATTTAAAACATTTATGTAGACACTACGCAGATACAGATTCATACCAGCAAAGGGAAATTTAAATAGCACACTAAATACAACTGGTAGGTGATAAGATCGTAAAGTTGCTCAAATCTTGTATGAGATGTCTATTGAAGAGTATGGTATACTGGTGTTTTCCCAAATATCTTGCCAGAACCCTTCGTGATGGGAGGACTGAGCAGAAATTAGGTTCCACACATGAACATAGCTGATATCTTATTTCCGTGGAAGCCAGTGAAACGATGGTGCAGGGCCATAAGGAAGCATGAACTTCACTTCTTCAGGTCTTGAAAGTACTAATCCAAAAAACAAGTGACTGCCATAAACACATTCAACTAATGTATTTATACAGATCTGCGACATCCTGACCACATGTGGTTGTTCTCCATAGAAATGGAAAATAGTTCTGAAGTTCTCCTCAGAAATAATTTTGCTTCTGAGAATTGGACTTCTATCTGTGGACATGTTTATCATCAAGAATTTTATGTTTTCAACGCTTGTCTTGCATAAATTCAGAATTTTTCTGGTGGCCAAACGCTTCATTGTTCCACCAATGCTGTCACAGGTTTCAGACACTGTCCATGAGGCTGTTAAAAAGTCTTGGTTGAGCTGGCAAGGGTTGATAAAAGTTTTCACTGTGCAGCACATTCGTCATTGAAATATTCATTTTTTTTACAACTGTAAATTTTTTCTCTACATACTTTGTGATATTCTGAGTTTCGTATACAAATGCTGTATCATGCTCCAAATCATCAGATAAAATGCACAAACTTGAGAGAATTAGGTCGTTAGATGGCTTGACAAGCGTAGATTATCACTGGGTGTAGTGAATGTCATGCGTCCAATGATACCCTTGTGTGGTGAAGTCTAAGAGAACAAGAGTATCATCATGTTTAAGGTTTGCTTGGTATTTAGTTTTAACGAATGGGGCACAAGTATTTCAAGTCTCTCCATTATTTTTAGAACATACTTAATGATAAATCAGGTTCTTGGGCATATCTTCCATAGAAGAAGCATGAAGCAGAAATTTCACATTTTTGGTGGATAGTGCAGATACATTTGAAATGGATTTCATATGATTCTGCTCATACATACAATTTAGGGCGCAGCATACAGAATTTGAAGATGCCAATCTTAATGCTGATACACTCGTATTTAAAAAGAGAATACAATGAATTCAAATTAGCAAGTAGTAATCTCTTTTTTATGTGTAGCCTACATTTTTAGAAATTTACTGACTATCCTTTTGACCTGGCATAGTTCTAGAATACTCTATCATCTTGATAAAAAAAATAGCCTACTTCACCAATTTAACTGTATTTTAACTTGGCGTTTTCTTTTGTCTTGGCTCAGGTAGTCATTAATCTTTAGTCTTGTAGAAGATCTGTGGTATATTCACTAGGGATGAAACTCCTCCCACGAGTTTTTTCCTGCTACATGAAGTAGGAGCAAGCACCGACGGTTGTATCTTTTCTAGCTGTGTTAATGAAGTCACAAGTTTTGTTTTATTTAAACCTGCAAGTACATCCATATCATTAGTTTATTGTTATATATTTTTAGGAAGATTTTTGGTGTCCTTTTCCAGAGAAAACCTTTACTAAACTTGATTTTTAAAAAGAAAAAAAAGTTGATTCAATATTTCTTTATGAAAAGAATGATTTTCTGTGTGATACAATTACATGGAATATCAAAGGAAACACAATGTTTATAGGTGATGTATTATTTTTTTCTAGCATTTCTTCTTTGGAAATTGATATTTCTAAATAGCAAATATTTTGGATGCTGTTGCCACTGTCTAGATCCAGATCTTTAAAGCCATCGTTTTCATTTCCAAATTATGTTTCTCTCTCCATATATCACATATTTTCTGTCCGAGAATTAATTTCACCAGGATTGGAATTTTATTGATTTTCTCTGAAAAGTCAAAGGTTATATTCCTTAAAACTTTGATTGTATTTTTCTTGAGATACTTAAGTGGATCAAAACAACTTGTCTGCTAAGTTTTGTACTTCTTCAGGTAGTTCTTTTTTCACAAACATTAAATATAAGTTAAGAACTTACCCCACTTCTCACAGTCAAAAGTTATTGGTTCCATTTTATTTTCCTATAATATACTTTTCAACAAGTTGTTGGACTTATATTTAACATTAAATTTAGGATCAACTAAAACTAGGGTGAAGTAGGGCAATTGTGATACAAAAATTGAAACTTTTGCTATAACTTCTGTTCATTATAAGTTAGACAAAAACAAATTGGATTTGATTTAGCTAAATATATCTTTCATCTGGATTTTATGAAACTTTTTTTAGCAATAAAAATATATTCAATATAGAAATAATAATATAGAAAGTGATACAAACATAAAGTTACAATCATGGTTCAAAATTACAATCTGTGCATTTCACTTTTCAGCACATATCATGAAGTATGCAGTTCAAAAACATCAATACTTTCACTAAGAATACTTTGTTCACATGCATATGTTAGGCCCTTCCAATTTCCCATGAACATCACTCGTTTTATTACAGACATGTAATTATTGTTTTTAAGTTTTATCGTCTCCTTCAGAAATCATATCTATCGCTTCTTTGTCTCCATTTTCAAACAAATTCGACACACTCGCTACGTATCTAGAGTTTACAGCCTCTCTCTTTCCTCCCTTGAAACTTGAAAAGAAAATAACAAAATTTGGTGTTCTTAGGCTCTAAACGTTCCAAATGTTCTTCCACATTTGGTTTGAGCAAGTTGACGTCTTCACCATCATCGTCTTCACCATCATCGTCTTCATCATCATCGTCTTCATCATCATCGTCTTCATCATCATCATCATCATCATCATCATCTTCAATGTCCTCTTCCATTAATTCATCACTTTCACTTTCTTCCACATTGGCAACAGCTTTTAACCATAGTTTTGGTATATTATATTTACCCTTTTCTGTGTATTGTAGTTGCCCTAAATTATGTATTATATTTGCCCTTCAAGTTTGAAGCCTAATCTCTGGCTGCTTCGAGGAAAATTTCACAATTATTATTGAAAAATGTTGATTTGATATCCCTTAATCCAAAAACAATAACGTCAAACCTTTGCTTTTCCAAAGAACGTTAAATTAAGGAAAGTTTGAAGTGAAACCTTAAAAAANCAAACTCAGAGGAAATATTTATTATATATTTGGTAAATTTTACAAGACAAATTTACCATCTAAAAATATTTTGATTATTATTATTATTTAGCACCGCGTCTTACTACCCGTTCGGGTTATACGCATAAGCACTAATTACGCTAATGGATTAGGAATTGGGAAGGTTGAATAGAAGAAGTGAATCCGCATTTGCGTGGAGGGGGAATGGAAAACCATTTAGGAACCCCCCTCCCCCCCCAGTTCACCCGACCGAGATTCGAACTTCTTCGATCTCCCCGTCCTCGGCAGTCGGGCTCAACACGACTAACGCGTTAGCCAACTACGTCACCGAGACGGGTAAATATATATTTTTTAAATTCATATTTTGCTATCAAGAACTTATTAATGTGCATCCCAATTACCCCTACTTTTCAGCTGTATCACAGTTGCCCCACTTCACCCTAGTTAACATCGTGAAGGTACATACAGCACCTTCGCTTGACAATAGATAGATGACAGATTGACTTGTAATTCTGAGTCAATTAGCAGTAAATGAACTCATGTTGGGCTGGTTGCGGCTTGTCTCTCCCCTTACCCATTCCATCAAGTAAATGAAAATCTAATTCACTGACAATTTTATTTATTTAATCATACCGAAGATTATAAAATTATTTTCTTATTAGATTAAATTTTCAGTTTATGCCAATGAACAATAAAATATCTTAATTTATTATGCTAGTATACAATAATTCTACATCAGACCCAATCATCCCATTAAAGGTAGTTATTTTTATTATGATGCATAGTGGACCTACATATACCACAATGTGTTTTAAATTAACCACGCTTAGCTAGAATATTGTAAATTAAAATCCTGCATTATTTTTGTTTCACAGCCTTTTAAGCCATAATTTGAGGTTTAATTAATTTTTTTTTTTAATATCCTTAGTAACTGCTCTGCCTCAGGTCTTAGTAGAGCAATGGTCTTTTCACTAAAAAATTGTTAGCAAACAAAACTCACCTAATTTTATTTTAGGGTATCTCAGAGGTAAGCCAGGTTTATACAGTTACACTTTGATTGACATGTGGTAAGATTTTGACAGTGATATGATTATACACTTAGCTTTGAATTGTTTTCCTTAAATACTGCACTCCTTATGCAGAGCCTCTTAAACAACATTGACAATCTGTGGGGGTGGGTGGCACGGGTGAATTGGCATGGAATACCCTATCTAGTGTTGTACCTCACATGGTCTAATAATCGCACACTTGTTGATTCAACATAATGTGTGCTACGAACATTTGCACACAAACACAACCCCTTTACACGACCCTCGCTCACACGCCTCTCATCTACGTCCTCACGTCGCCATTCCACGCACTCACTGTGCTGTCTCTCCTTCGCAACATCCACTCTTGCCAAACTCACGCAATAAATTTCAGTGAGTTTCTAACACTAGGTAAGGAGAAAACCTAGTGATTATAAAAATTAAACCTAGAGGTTGAGCTATTATGCTGATTGTGAATTCTAGAAACTTAGCACAAGTGACGTAGGCAGCAGTAAAACCCTACCTGCAGCATCTGATCACTACCACAGATTAGAACACTATACTGCCCACCTGTCTACTGCATATCTAAACACTTCCATTAGATCCTGTAGGATACGTTCAACCACCAGTGTAATAATGTGTGATAACCTTAACTATTTAGTATAGTCAGATTTTTATAGGAGACTCTTACTTTTGACCACCAACAATGATTGAAAGTCACTCAAATTTGGCATTCTATAAAGTTGTCAAAAGCTTTCAATAATACTTCCTTATAGATTACTCTATATAGTTTCTCTTTGCATTATTAATTAAATGGACAAAGAATGTAAATACAAGTGTAATTATTTTCTCGCCACTGTGGCAGTAATAGTTTCAAATAACAACCTTCCTTTAAAAATCGGACTTTATGTCGAGTAGGGCTTCCATGGAGTTTATGCTCATGTCCTATCTTGACAATATTATAAAATAGTATTGCATTAATTTATATAGAAATTAGCTTCTTACTTGTCATTCGCCGCCCTTCGGTGTGTTCTTGTTGTTGAAAGCAAGTCCATCGAGGTGTGGGGAAAAGCTTCCGAGCTGAAACAATAATATGTCTGTACTGAAAATATGTTGTTAATAGCATATTAATTTGATGTCAATAAGAAAATTACTTGGCTTATAAGAACTTATTTACTAGAAAATATGGTGATAGTAAGCTTTATGTTCTACATACACAGGAGTATGTAGAATCGAACTACACCAAGATGTGCCGATATAATAAGTCTATTTAAAAAATGTGTGTTAAATACCTCAAATAAATTAAAAAAATTATTCAGTTCTCTATGGTTTTAGACTTGCAAAAATGCATCGCAAACATCAATATCTTGATTAAGAAAAACGAAAATGGGACAAATAATGGGTACCATCCCCAGTAATATTGAAAAAATTTGTATTAATTCAAGTTTACTTATAAATTACTTTCACGATATATATAGAATACAATTTTTATTGTGTCAAATGAGAAATTAATGATGAGTCAGTTTGGTTTTGGCTTTTCTTCACTTAAGAACTGCAACCCATTTCAGCTTCAAGAAAGTTGATTCTTTGCTATTAGTTAGGAGTTATATAATTTATAAATAGATTTAAGTTTGGCCTAATTAAAGTTTTAGTATGATAAGTTATACTAATCAAAATTAAATTCTATTGAGGATGGTGTGATCTAGGGAAAATATATATATTCAAAATTGCATGGCAAGAAGAGAAATTAATTATTGAAAAACCACCCTAAGTACACCTGGACAGAATACTAATTTAAAACTCTCTCTCAATTTAAAGTGAGTATATTCCCAGAGTAAAACCTAAGACAATCTGATTATTGATGTAAGTAGACAAATAAATTGTGCTTAAAGTAGGTTTGACAGTTTTCAATTTTCTTCTTCTTCTTCTTCTTCTTCTTATTATTATTATTATTATTATATGTGATATTTTTTCAGACATTAAAAAAGTATTGAATACATTTTTTATACCTGCCCTCCTGTTGTCATTTTAGTAAATTCTTGAGAAATGTAATGCTTGGTTTTTAAATGGGTGGCATAAAGTGAACATGCGTAAATAATTCTTATTTAAGTTACAACCATCTCTTAGCTTTCTCAAGATATATTTGCAGAACTTGCAAACTTCACCAAACTAAAGGTCACCACCATGGGCATAGGGAGGGGGGCGGTTTATGGGGCCCAGCCCACCTCTCCTGGAAATTTACAAAAGTTTTTTTGTATGAAGTTTAAAGATGGCCTTGTATTAAACTTTAAATAACTTAAAGAGGCATTCACTTTTCAAAAATTGTCGAAACATTAAAAAAAAGAAAAATTCAAGCAAGGCCATTTCAAATTTCAAAGGAATTCTGAGAGAGGACCACTTTAAATAAATTATAGGGGATATAATTTAGTCTATAAAATAAATTATTCTGGTGAGCACTTCTTAAAATAGCCTTTAGCAAAAATTTGCTGAAGGAGTTGCTCCAAATATCCTTTAAGAGTAAACAAATTAAAAAAAATTGGGGGGATATTTGAAGGGGGGAGAGCATTATTCTATATTAACTGTTAAAAGAGAATAATTTTCAAAAATTCTTCAATCGAGGCCCACTGTAAAAAGTTCGTTGATGCTATATAAAAGTATCACTATAGATTGATTCACAATTATCTTTCATGGAAGAACACAATATAATTTAGTTTAGTATTTATTACAAAATTTCCTCTTTTGTTTTTATGGCGCTGAACGGATACCTCTCTCCACCTGTTGTTCTGTGGGATTGTAAAATGATGACATTTATAGTCATGTATTTTATATATAAACCTTCATTTTTTTCTTAATTTAATATTAGGTACACAATTTCTTGCTTTTTTTAAAAGGATTTATATAATATCACTAATATTCATTTGTTCTACTGTGGCTATTTAAAATAATAAAACACATTTATATTTAACTACTGGTATTTTAATTTAATTTTTTTTTTACTCTTTACTCTCTCAATGTAACAACTTGTTTTGTTTTATTTTATTTATATATATAAACTGACTGATTATATCAGCATATGAGAATTTCTACAAGCTGGAATAAAAGGGCCCACAAATTTTTCCAAGAAAGTATTTTCACATACCTTCCAGGATTATTTACAAGTCACAATCGACATGGACAGACAGCTTTAATTCCTCCCCTAAGGAAGTTGTGCTATGGATGTTTATTGCTAAAGAAATATCTAACAACCCCCGCTGGGTTTGAACCCACAAACATTGGGTCCTCTGGCGAGCACTTCCCCCCAAGACTGCCGAAGTTGACGTTAATGTTAGATAATTTGATCTTCCTCAATGAAATTGTTAGGTATATGGCTACAAATTGTGTTGGGAATAAATATTACAAAACCACTATAACTTATTATTATCATCATTATAAATTTACAAAAATAAGATCATATATGGTTGATTTAAATTTGTGTTTTGATAAGTAGGCCTATCTAATATTTTGATTTAATGAGTTCTAGAGTTTAGCTCCATTTCCCCTAAAGCTTGATTTCATAAAACAACTAGGCCTGATAGCTTTTGGAACAATTAGTTTTTGAGTAGCAATGTTCCTAAGTGGTAATCTTTGATTAACATGATTAATAGAGAGATAAGTGGAAGTAGCTCATTTAAACAATGGATGATAAACATAAGTATTAGAATCATATATTGAATTAAAGCTAATATTGATTTGTCAATGTCTAAAACCAAGCCACCCAATCAACTTAGAGCCAGCCCTTACATTAAAGCAAAAATTAATTATATAAAATAAACAAGTGAAGGTTGGTAGTTTTATTGTGTTTGTTTTATAAGAGCTAGATCTGGCCAGTGCCATCTTCTCTAACCTACACTTCAGCAAGGTTTCCATTTGACAATCTGTTGCTTAGTCAATAAGAACAAATTTTATAATAGCTCTACAACTTGTACCAGGAAAAAACTTAAAATAAGACAATATTCCTTGACAGAAAGAGATTTTTTTAAATTAAAGTTTTTTTACTAGGCTTATATATTATTATTATAATTATTAGCACCACGTCTTACTACCCGTTTGGGCTATATGCACTTACGCTAATGTGTAATAGTAGGGTGATTGCAAGATAAAATGGAGGACCTAAAGTTTAACGTGGAATCCGAACCACGGTGGAGGCCTGGCATTCCTCACATTCAAAGTTGTGATTAATACACATCTTGTCAGAGGTGAAGGCAGGGTTTGGCAATCAGATAAATCTGTGCCGGGACAGAGGATCTAATATAAAATGTATAAAAATTATAGGTATGATATTTGGATTAATAAATTACGATAATTCAATTATCTTTATGAAACTAGACGAATATTGGAATCGTATTAATTTGGCCAAACTAAAACCGAACAAAATTTGATAAAAATAAAAAAAC
>CABFWB010005680.1:0-16160 GCA_902151455.1 Timema bartmani | reverse complement strand
TTTTTTTTTCAAAATATGGCACTTACAACCTTGTAATACTGATGTGACGATGTGGCATTTTGACACCGTTTATTAATTTGATTGAATATATGAGATATATCAATGTGTGAGTAGATAAATTAAATAAATATGTTAGTAAAAGCTTTAAAGAGCATATCAAAGTTCGAAACTGGTTAGATTTTCTTTAAACAAATTGATGTAGCCTAATATGTACAATGATTTTTGAAGGACGCTCGCTTGTAAGGATCTATCTCGTACCAGAATCTTACCCTATGGTAGTGTTTAGTTAGGATAAAAGACCTTCCAGAATGTAATTTCTACTTCCGTTCTAAATGGCCGTTTAGCCTACCAAAATATTATATATATGATAGTATTCTGGTACGAAATAAAGCCTTACAGATTGGGATGATTACTGAAATCAGGGTTTAGTAGATACTGTACTTCATACAAGCCTATAACCTAAATTAACATTTGAACGTAAGAATTCTACACAAAGTACGGTATGTCATTCAAACAAATGTAATACAGTTTTTAGCTAACTTGTTTCATTATAGTCATCGAACTTTCAACATAATATGGTTTCTGAAAGATATGAGCCAACTTTTTTAAAAAGAATGCTATTATAATAATACTTTCCACAAGCCTATAACCTAAGTGATAGTTTGAATGTATGGCAACTATACAAAGTTTGTCATTCAAAGAAATTTAATAAAGTTTTAAAATATCTTATTCATTATATTTATCGAACTTTCAATATAATATATTTTCTGAAACTAATATACAAGCTAATAACTAACTTTAAATGTAAGTGTAGTCGTGGCAGACAGTAAACAACATTGATGATAACTACATATTTAAATATGTTAAAGTTTTGATTCGTATTTGTACATTATTACCTGTAAAACTGAATTGTGTATCCTTGAATGTAAATGTTTCTTCAGGAAAGTGTGGTATAATTCTTCATTATTTTCAAACAATAACACTTTTATTTATCAGAGACTTGTTTTCGCATAAGGACATTGAAAGAAACCGTTAAATATTTCCCCCCATTAGTGTAGCAGACGATAAACTTGAACGTCACGCTTTTATCCTTGGCAATATGTATGTGTATGTCCATCCAGTTATATTATAGAGATCAATGGTTGACGTAGTCTGGACACGACCAGCCGATCCGGCACGTTAGCAATACTCGAGCCGAGCATTGGTATATTTCAGGTTATCTAAAAATACACTTATGACTGTTTTGCCACTCATTTATTTATTTTAACTGTATCAAATACAATTGTTAAATTGCTCCTGATTACGAAATTATAATATTGCATCTTAACCTTATTCAATAGAATACATGATGCATGGGAAATATAACAAATATTATTCTACAAGCAATATTTCAGTGTTATATTTATTAAATAAAATCGATAGCATTCATGATATTTGTTTGTAATATTATTGATACATAATCCTAGGACTATTTTATAAAATTATAATATTGTATTTAAATTGTATAAATCAATATAAATGATAAAACAATGCAATTGCAAATAAAACCATTATTGTTGTACAAGTGCTATTTTAGTTTTGTTTATTGACATAAACTATGGCATACAGTGTATTTATATAATTTTTAAATTTATAAAAATATTCCAATAGTTATTAACATTTGTAACCTTTAATTAGGAACAATATTTTATAATTCACTTCCAGTTGAAACTATTGCACCACTTTCTTAATCTTCTTTGGGATTTTTTCTCTGTTCACTAGCGGTACGTTTACTGCACTTGTTATTTTTCTTGGCTCTACGTTTGTTTATGCCTTTCATTCTATTAAACGTACGGGTTCTTACGAAACACAAAACTACAAATTCGTTTATTTCAGGATATTTACTTTTTATTTTGTGAAAACACCGGAACACTGGTTAACAAAGCCTCCATAAAAGTGATTAAATTATTTTTCCATTTTTATAACACTGTTGACAAATTCTCCCGTGGGTTTCATTAACGACCCCCTTGATATTGTTTGCAGCCAGTTCATTCCTGAAGGAGAAGTGTCTCTGGTTAAGGTTCCGTACATGCTTGCTTTTTCTGGATACTTCTTCTTCACTATGTAGGTGATGTAGCCTGCGATCATTTCCAGTAGCTCAGTCCTCTTTTCAATAGTTTCCTGTGTCGAGTCATCTTGAAAATGTTTAAGGAGGCCATCTACGGTGGATGTGAACTCAACATCATATTCATTGTCAGCCTGTTCAATTTGGGTGAAAGCTTCGGTTTCGTCTTCATCACTATTATGAGACAAGGTCTGAGAAACTGCGTCTTGTGTAGCCTCAAACAGAATGTCTGCGCTAAGTGCCTGAACTCCTTTTTCAAATATACCGTTTTCACTGCTAATTACTCCACCAGCATTGCGGCTCACTATTAGAGACTTAATTCTATGAGATACAGTGGTGGGCAGAGGATAGTTGTAAAATCGCCCTAGTCCTCAAATCTGATAAAAGTAGCCCTCAAGTATGTCCTGGTTACATCTAGATGCCAAAATAAAAGCTAACCTTCAGATTTCAAATCATTAAACAGACCCCGAAGGCTATTTATAGAAATCAGAAACCCCCTTTGAAAAGGAAGAAGTTCGTCTGATATTTGTTTCTTCTTTTTTTCCTTTTCTTCCTCTCTAATAATTAATCTCATTGTGAAGATTAGTCAGTATAATTTGTTTAGCGCTAGCGCATCATCCTGCTCAAGTATACAGTTGCCATAAGCACTTTTCAAACTGTATGTTCTGCACACTGGGATTCGAGAGTTTAGTATGTATAATCCATTGTTTATAATATTTACAGTTTCTCCTACATGATTGAACTCGGGGAAGTTATAGCATATTGCTTTTCCAGCAGTCGGTGAAAACAGTTCTGTGGCTTTCCTCACTTTCTGCCTCTCCATCCCAGCTACAAGAATATGCTTCAAAGATAGTTTATGCGCATATTGTAAGTCGTTTCCGTCACTTTGCATTTCAATTAATTATATAAATGCTTCTTTAGTAACACAGTTTCCACATTCAAGTTTATATCTCTCATCAAGCAGGTGATTCCATCATAGCTTCAGAGCATGTGGGACATCACACAAAAAAAATATATAGTCCGATTTTTATTTGATGGATTTTTCATTACGGTAATGGTTTATCCCACGAGACACTCAAACCGGTCATCAGTTTTCTGTTTGAAGGTCCCATATCACAGACGAATGCCCTCGCTCTGAATCCAATGTTTTCAACCACTTGAGTGGTTTCGATTAGCAGTTCCTTTGTCACTGCTGTGCCAAAGTTATAATAAATAGGTTGCATCCACTTTCCAACTAAACATCTTAATACCATAAGTTGGACAATATTATGAGGTCCTCTAATTAATTCTTCCCTTTGATCAAAGCAAAGATCACTGCTAAATTTCATCTCATCGAAGCTAAGGATGACATCTTTTTCAAATTTTGTGAACAGGCTTGCTTGTGTTTTTAAAATGTCGGTACTCAGGCCAATAAATACTGGAGAGACGGAATATTGTCTAAGACGCCGTTTGATGGTAACTTCCCTGGGAAGGGGATATTTTAACACATATCTCACAAAATCTAGAGCTTTGTATGATATGCACCGTAAAGTGGCAGCCTTATCAATATAATCAGACGACCAATTAGAACATCTTCCTTTTTTGCAGGCTTGTTACTGACTTGGAGAAAATGCACCCTCAAATACATGAAAAATGTTGTTTAGTTGTAATTACTTTTAATTAGTTGAGTTTAATTGTTCTTGCAGGTTCTTAATTTGTTGTTTTCATATTTCATCGACTTTAATCCTACAGACAGTTCATTAACACTAGAAATACATTCCTGTGTATTTTCATGGCCTATTTCTTCATTTACAGATTAATTTAATAAGTGGTCTGTATAATTGTTGTCTGATGATTTTAAAAGTTGTTGTACTTCTTTGCGAGCATGTCGTTTTTCTGCCCGTATATTACATTTATTACAAGTAGACCTAGTCGGATATACAACAGTGCTACATATTGGTAAATTTAAATGAGGAACGGAATTATGCTTTAACACACGTCTTATAGGAAGATTCAACAACTCGCTCTTTAAATCCCGTATATAGTCGAATTCATCGAAATGTATTGAGCACACGCTAGCGATATCAACGGCAAATGAATCGGCCCGCTTGCAAGCATTAATCCACTTTGATTTAGTTTCATTGCTTTTAGGAAACCGGTGAAAATGAATTTCTATGTCTTTTTGGCAGTGGCGGCTCATGACGTTTTCCATGAGAGGGCACAAAATTGAAAATAAATAATAATTAATAAAAATATAAACTCACCTCCTAATTATTATATTTTGTAATGGAAGTCCATCCTACTTTCCTTGATATTTGAGAATACCTCAATAACTTTGTTGTTGAAATCAGAAATTGAATTAATAAATTTATTTTCGACTGATAGAACTGCTAAAGCATTTAGTATGTTTTCCGTCATTGTACTCCTCAAGAAAGTCTTATTCCATTTTAAGGTAGATAAACACCTTTCACATTCACTTGTTGACATTGGTGTAGTACAAATAATGTCCAATAGTTTGAAACTTTCAGATAAAATCTCACGCAAGTTATTTTGTGAAATAAATAATAATAAAGATAGCACACCCTCAACTTCACACGTATAATCACGATTGTAAACTGCATTCAATTCATTCTTTAATTTTATAGCGTTTAACATGAAATAGGATGCAACAGTTTCGTTGAACACGTTTTGAGGAAAAGATTTTTGATAGTCTAGAAAAAATGAATTAAATCTATCCTTAATTTGGGTTATAAAAGTGTCACAAACTTCTTTTGCAGCAGTATTTCTACTATCTCCATCGGTGGATGAAGTTTTCTTTCTTTTTTCCTCGGGTTCTTCAACTTCGTCGGTACCATTCCTAATTTTTTAAAATTTTTATCTAAAATTGTTCTATAGCTTTCTCCAAATATAAGCTATCAATACCACGCACTTGAGTTTGATTTTAGAAAATATCCATGAGTGGCATAATTAAATGAATTTGTTTCAGCCAATACATGAATTCTGAACTATTTAAGTGGTTCAGTAGGCCACTTGTTTCATTTAGTATCTTCGAATCTACTTCATCAGAGTCTATGATTTTTTTTTAGCATTCCTTAAATGGGTCTTTGTAGTCAAATATAGTATTGACTGTTCTGTTTTTAAAGTTCCAGCGAGTTGGAACAGCTCTTGGTAACCTTTTCTTAACAATTTCGTCAAGGAACGCTGTTCTTTTAGGTGAACGGGGGGCGGGGGGGGGAGAACGCTTTTAAATTAGCGAAAGATATTTTCACTTTTTTGTTACATTGCGCTCCTCGTTCCATAGTTACAGTAGCCCCATGACTTCTTTGGTGCTGACTGACAGCTCACAGCTGACTTTTGACAGTCAACATTTAGGCAATTACCTAAATTTTGACTGTCAGAAGTGACAGCTGCTAAAAACATGTTTTTGCAGATCATATGGTTCGGCATAGGGATACATAATTTGGTCTGGTAACTTTTCAAAGCCGTCAGCTGTCAGTCAGCACCAAAGAAGTAATGGGGCTACTGTAGGTTAAATTGATGTGCATAGCAATGTAAAAAATAGCCATTTGGATATATTTGTTTTATTATTTATTTATATTTATTTATTATTTTTTGCACTCACAACGGCTGAACCATCGTAGCTTTGTGCAATTAATTTGTGTGATGGAATATTTAATTTAGTTTGAAGTTTTTCTAATATGGCCTTGGAGAAAATTTGTGCTGTATAGCCAGATGGTTTAATAAAAGACCAAAATCCTTCACAAATTTGCCCATCAAAAACGTATCTAATTATAATTACCCTTTGTTGTTGATTAGAAAAATCAGTAGTTTCATCAGCTTCAACTGTAATAAAATTTGTTGAATTTATCTGAGTCTTTACTTCAGTTTGATAAACTTGGAACATTGAATCCAAAAGTTTATTCTGGATGGTTTTGGAGGTACCTTTAAATAAATTTGATTCTTTCAAATGCAATGCAAGAGCAGAGTCTAGCTCGGCTGCAAAATCAATTAAACCCAAGTAAATACCACGATTATCAGAAGTAACCCTCTCATCATGACCACGTAAAGCTAATTCAAAAGCCCCTAAGAATTTAATACACATTATTAAGCGACGTAAAATATATCTGTTGTTGTCAACGTTTTCGTTGTGATGTTGTTTTGGTTGAACATAAGCACTACTTAATTGCTCCCGAACATATATTTTGCCCAAAACATTGTCATCCACTGCTGCATTTAAATGATTTAACGATATCTCATGCTTCATAGCTCTTTCTGGTAAATGTTTTAAATCAGAAAAACCACCTTTAATCCATGTAGAAGATTATTCCTTTGAAAGCAAAAAAAAGAAACAAAATAATTTGTTAGTCACTTCACACCCGTACATCCATTTATATCTATCATAAATGTTTTTATTAAAATGTCTACGATAGGTACGTGATTTATTCGAGGAAGAACAGTCTATATTTAAAATTGGCATTGGCCTGCCTTTATTATAATTAAAAGCTTTTCATCAAAACTAATGTTATTATGGATGATGTACTGCACATAATTAATTTCGGAATTCGTTTTTTAAACACTCGAACCGTTGAACGAAGAACGATAAGAAATTAATCTACAGCTATAAACATTCGCGCGCGATTGAACAGTGACAAAACACGTGGTTAACTGTTCTTCGGGGATGGCCCGAAAATGTGAAGCTTGACCTTGAACGGACTAACAAGTATTCGGCTCATTTAAATTGGATGGTGATGCGAGCATCAAGTGAAAGATATGTCCTTTCTACGGCCGGTATTACACTGTCATCTTTTTCTTCGATCAAAGAAATAACCCATATTTCTTTGAGCAAATAATAATTTATGATAAAATATTTGATGCCGTCTTTGATAATAGATCTTTTATCGCACATCACATTTCTTTCAAAGTTTATACAACTACAGTATTGTGTTATTTCTAAAATGAGCTCGAATGGTTTAATTTTATGTGCAGCGGCTGTGAGTGAGAATGTGATAATCTCGTTGCTGTTAAAATGAAAAGAAAACCTGCGAAACATAAAAAAAATTAAAAAGTTAACAATTACTTTCATCACCCACTTAGTCAATTTGTACAAAAATATTATCCAATCTTCCCTCTCTTTTCTCTTAATAATTGTTAAGCATTTAAACAAATTACAAAGCTATCTTCCGACTAAGCGACCCCAAATTTTTCTAAACCATTAAAGTGATTATGTTGTTAGTTTATTTTTCAAGGCCTTAATATTTAATTTAATATTTAGGTGTTATTTTTTATTTATAAATAATTATTAAATTATTTTATTTGAACTATTACATTTTTAAACACTAAAAATACATTTTTGTTGAAAAGTGCCCCTAGAATATTTGCGCCCTAAATTCATTTCTATTATTAACTGTCTCTCGTGTCCAGGTTAATATTTCAGCTGCCATTTTATTGATAAAACCCTAGATTATGTTCTATAGCGTAAATCATTGAACAAATATTTCCTTTGATAAAAGATATTTGACGATTCATCAAAGTTACATCACGTTTCTTTAACAAATAAATGTGACCGTGTAATGCCACTCTCCCAGCGAGCCCTTCCCCTCCAGTGACGTGAATCCTCTACTCCAGACAAGACACCTCTATCTCCAAGGCTCTACTCACAGGGGAACACTCAAATAGTGCCCCATTTAGAGTTGCGCAGAGCTGTTCTGAGCATACCGCCCCTTCCCTCTTCTTCCTCTTGTCCGCTTTGACTTGGGGAACATTCAATACTTTGCCCCGATCGGGAAGATAGTTGGTTCATTTGAAGGTTTTCGCTCAGCAATTTTAAATGTCATAATTATTTTAAGAAAAACTAGAAAAGGTTTAGTTTACTCATATTTAAACTTATTAAGCATGTCAAATGATATGTTTTTATAGTATTCTCTAGATTATCGTCCTCAATCTGTTCTCTATGTGTGATCAAGTAATGGATGAGCATGAACACATCCCTTGCAAATGACCAAAGCCTATTGATCTATAAAATATCGAGCTGACATCTGCACATCACTGTGTAGGCGATAGAGAAACTTTTGGGCATCTCTTTTTCTCCTAAACACAAACAAAGTAGCGTGGCATTTTGACATCGTTCGCTAATTTGTATAAATATATTGGACTCATCAATGTATATTAAGTTAAATGAAATAAAAGGTTTGAATAGCATAGTTAAGTTCGAAACTCATGACTTATTTCTTTAAATAAGTTACATACATACTTACATCCCTAATCACGCCGTTCCCATCGGGGTAGGAAATAAACTGTAAATATAGATATAACAAACTCCTTAATTGATCTATTCTCACTAATTTTCTACACACTTTCCTATACTTGTATATTCCCTTTGCCTCAACATCCATACACCGAGTCTTACATGCATGCTCCTTTATTAAAACTATTAATGTTTCTCTTTTTCACAGATTCGTCAACAACAGTTAGCCAGGTCTTACATGGCCTACCCCTTCATTTTGATCCACACACTATAATTATCTTCATTTATTTGCTTAGTTACGTGAACCACACTCATCCCCCAACATGCTAAAAACAACGTAAAACGCTACTTTCATACTAACCAACTGGATTCCCTTTCAAACCGTACTCCCTCAGCACCCATTCAATACTGAATCTGTCCATACGAGTTTTTCTACATACATTTCTTGGATAGGTATCTCTGTTGAAACCTAACTAAAGTTTTGGTTTGAGGAAGTTATTGGTAATTGATAGATTTAGACATGATGGTAATAGATATAATATGCCATTAGAATACGAACACAGCCTAGCACCACAATTACATTGTCGAGACCACAGGAAAACGGAAGAGAGACAAAATAATAACAACACTCACAGCCTTCACGCGTAAATAAACTTATCATTGATTGCCAGCGTTGGAATATAGAATAAAAGAGTAAAAATAACCCCTTGGTACCATTAATAGTCTTGATTTCAATCAAGTACAGTGAGCGAGAAAGGAACACAATCAAAGTTCTGACTAATGTGAGACATAGACAAAGTCTGGGCATTGTACTTTAATGACCTGACGTTCAGAACGAGTTGTTATTGGGATGGCCACGGGTGATGAGTTTTACGAGGCTGCTCGGGGGGCAAACAATCTCGGAAATGTTGGTGCAGGCCTCACAGGGGTGTGAGCTGGAGCCCCCACGCTGGAAGCCCAACGAAGGGTCTCTGGAGTTGAATTCGTGGAGAACTCCGAAGCTGGATATACTGGTAGGGGGCGGTCAGCAACCGGAGGTGGCTGAATTAGGGGCCCGGTGTAGGTTCATTAGATATAGGGGTGGGCGTAGGTTCTGGCATGACCTGCTAGACCATCTCCCATGACAAATCAACTGGAACAGCCCTGGGGTCCCGGAAGCGTAGATGAGATGCTGAAATTTGTTTAGAGCGTCCTCCGACAATCACTAGATATGAAACCGTTGAGACTCTATGTTGAATTTAACTTGGAACCACCTTAAGTTTGCGATGAGTGACAGAGCGCACCCACAATAGGTCACCTGGGGAGAAGTGTGTGATCTTGGAATATTGTGAAGCAGTGGATTTTGCCTGAGCCTCCTTTACTCTTTGCTTCAGAGCCATTGACGGGTGTAAAAGTGAAAGCTTGATGCGGGGCTTTCGGCCCAAAAATACTTTCCTTAGTAAAGCTGTGAGGCGTGTTGAGATATGCCAAAAGAAAGGAATCTACTTTATGCTGATGGGTTCTGGATTGAGTAAAATCATCAAACAACTTTTTTATCAGAGCTGTCTTGGTGGTCTTAACGACAATCTCCACTGAACCGTTAGATTGGGGGTGGTAAAAAGAAAAGGAGAATGTACAATTCCATTCTTAGACAGAAAACCAGCGAGTGCAGCTGATGAAAACAGGGGACCGTTGTTAGAAAGGACCTCCTTAGGCAGATCCCAGGATGCAAACATTGAGCGTAGAGCTTCACAAGTGTGCTCTGTCGAGGTTCCTTCGTGCATGATGCGGACCTCGGGCCATTTAGAATGACCATCTAAAGTAGTAAGTAGTGTCTCACCTTCAAATTCTGAAAATAAATATAAATCCTTTGCCACCTTCTATTAGGCCAAGACCAAGAAATCAGAGGCTTGTGAAGAGCAGTTGACTGGAGTGATTGGCAAACACACCACCTATTTACCCTAGCTTCCAATTCGTCATCGAGACCTGGCCACTACACAAAACCACGTGCTAGGTTTTTCATGCTACAAGAGCCAAGACGAAGCTCATGGAGGAGCTCGAGGACTTCGGGACGAGGCGCTGAAGGGACAATGACCCTATACAACCTATATAGACAACCAGATTCTGCTGACAATTCCAGGGCTCGCCGATGAAAAGGGCGAAGTCCTTCATCGGGCATCTATCAGGCCAACCATTGAAGACATATGTGAGCACTCGACTAAATATGGGATCCTTCCTGGTCTCGGCGGCCTCCTGGACCACAATGAGAGGTCCCAGGGAAACCAAGGAGATCTTATAGATGTCAGACTCCAACTCAGTCTGATTGAGGAGAGGGTTCCGACTAAGAAAATCAGCATGAGGAAACAGTTCAAATTCTCGAAATGTGATATTATACTGGAAGGCTGACAACAGTATTACCCAACGTTGTAGGCAAAGAGCAGCGAGAGGTTGCAATTTAGCTTTAAACCCTAAAATAGACACAAACACTGCATTGTCAGTGCATAGCTCAAAAGGTCGACCAAACAGATACTTAATACATTTCTTAAGTCCAAAAATAATATCTATGGCCTCGCACTCGTGCTGGGAATAATTTTTCTCAGCATTGGAGAAAATCTTGGATGTGAAAGCGATAGGGCGTTCCAACCCCTCGGGGAAGATGTGGGAGATGACAGCACCCACACCATACTGCGAAGCATCACAGGTCATTCTGAGTGGTAAGCCAGTGAAGCAAGGAATGAACACCTGATCGCAATTCAATTCCTGAAGACACTGATGATAAGCCCTTTGTTGCTCAGATCCCCACCCCAAATTTGCATCCTGTTTGAGCAATGCATACAACGGACGAAGCATGGGGAACATGTTGGGGATGAACTTTGCGTAAAAGGTTACAAACCCTATGAACGAGTGAAGTTCGGATTTTTATGAAGGCTCTTTGGCTTGAAGGAGAGCCTGGATATTGTCCTGATCTGGATGCAGTCCTTGGGAATCCAAAATGTGACCCAAAAATCTAACCCTTGGCCTAGAAATGACAATTTTCTAGTTTGACAGTGACATTATATTCCACAAACCCTTGCAGAATAACTGCAACTTTACTTTAGGCACTCCTCAGCTGTGTTACCTGATACTAATATGTCGTCCAAATAAATAAAACACTCAATACCTGCCAATACCTGAGCAATGATGCTTTTAAAGATGCCTGGAGCAGAAAACAAACCATATGGAAGGCGATCCCACTTGTATGGGCCATACGGAGTGCTCAAAGTCCAAATCTCCTGAGAAGCTGGTCCCAACTTTAGCTGTTGGTAAGCCTGGGCGAGATCGAGTACACTGAAAATAGAACCTTGAACAGTAGACAAGTCATCAATAACAGGTAAAGGATAGTGCTCAAGATTTAACTGAGCGTTTACTGTCACGCTAAAATCTCCACACACCCGTATATATTTGTTGGCCTGAGGAACAATTACCAGAGGTGTTTTCCAGGTGTGACTATTGGTTTTCTGAATAAAACCTATTGATTCCATTTCCTCAAGGGCCTTCTTGGCAGCATCCCTCAAAGGAATAGGAATTACATGAAGGCCATAGAATACCGGAATGTCACTTGCTAACCACTTTGAAGACTGAGGGATATTTATTCCTGAACAGGCCCACCGCATCATATTGTACCTGCCAAACATAGTTGATGGGAAAGATAGCATTCCAATTCAGATGGATATGGCTGATCCAAGATATGCCCAATAGTTAGGGGAAGGAGCGCCAAACCACTATTAGGGGTAATGTAGCAGACTGCCCCTGATAAGAAATTCTAACATGGGTTTCCCCCAATAGATCTAATTCATGCCCAGTGCAACCACGAAGTGGAGTGGTACTCACCCGGGGATGGTGTTTTAAATGTGCAAAGTACACTGGCTCACCAATAAGACTAGCGCTGGCTGCTGTGTCAGCTTCCATGGTGAGAGGTACACCATTGACTTCCAACTGAACACTGTTGCGAGCTGGTGCCTGACTACTGTTGACCATGTACAAGTCACAAGATGTAGTAGCTTGGACAGACACTGAAGGTATGTCCTCCTGAATTTGACAGACACCTCCGTGATGCTAAGAGGAATTTTTGACCCTGTGACAAACCTTAGCAATATGTCCTCTAAGATGACAATCATGACATTGGGCCTTTTTGGAGGGACAATTAAACCTAGCACGAGGCCCACACAACCTGTACATAGCGTGCTTTGAGACTGCTGATGATTGGGTCCTGACGAGTGCTGAGGTTTGACTGGATTGGAACTTTTTCTTGAATTTCTTGTTCTTTTGTTGATATAGGTGAACTGCGTTGATTAGATTAGGGTTGTCACTGGCATTGGCTGGTGCAGTGGCTGGTGAAGGATCTCGTAGTGAGTGGTGAGATTAACCATGTAGCTGAAGTTATCTTCTTCATTCCTGATCTTGTCGTGAACTATGTCTGACGAGATGTTGTGATAAAACCGCAACTTTAGGGAGTTATCCAGAAATATTTCGAAGCTACAAGTAGCGGCAAGATGACGTAAAGCTAGGCTGAAGGCCGCGTAGGACTCTCCCGCATGCTGTTTGCGAGAACTAAAGGAAGAACGCTCTTCGTATATTGATCTTGTGGGAGCGTAGTGAGTTTAGAGGAGTCTTTAGTTGGGCGAAAGTCTTGGTTCCCGGCGCGACCGGCGAGCAGACACCTGTTAAGAAACTGGGCCAATGCATCTTAGGAGCGAAGCAGCTTTTACGTCAGCTGCCATTGTTTCAGTGATGCAGAAATGTTCAAATCTGGCAAAATACGACTTGATGTCCTCAAGACGAGAGTCAAAAGTGGAAAACCTCAGCATGCCGAGACTGTTGGCATACGAAAATTGCACACACGATACTAGACACAAAAGAAACTCAGGGTTCTTGAAATAAAAATAATAATCATTCGTCGCCAGTTGTGTAACTTAACTATAGTTTTGGATTTTTTTATTGCGGCTTAATAAAACTGCTTCTGATAATTTAGTCCGAGCTGAGTTTCAATTTACAATATTATACAGTATTCTTTATTTTTGATTTACGCTTTTTTATATGCTATATAATATCTATCCAGTTAGGACCATAAACCTATTCTTAGACCTAGTTTACTTAAATCTAACTTACACCTAACTTTCACTTTAAAATAATATCCTCCTATTCTATACTTTCCCCCCTGTCCTATATTTATCCTAAACAATTTATTGTACTAATTTTAATACCTATTTAGTCAACTGTATTTACATATGCTGTTGTTCACTTTGTCCTGGACGTGATAGTTCTGTCGTTTCCTTGGCAGTACTGGATGTCTAAGTCTGCACGCATCCCCCCTCCACCAGTGGACCAAGGAAGGCCCAAGCTGTCACTTCTTATAGACACTTGTTGCCAAGGGACGTAAGCCCTTGACGGCAGGGATCCATCCCTGCTCCTTGATGCATTCTTCTATTTGATAGTTGCCCCTGCCAGGATTCCGCTGTCCGGTTTATCCAGGATTGTTCCACATTCCCGTACATCCAGGTCAAGCTACCACAGCAGGTTTCAGGATAACCCAAACCCTTTGCCTTGTTACAGTCCAATTTCCCATCTACCCAGCCCATGTTTGGTAATGTTTCGTCTTCATCAGTTTGTTCGTCTTCTGAGTCGTTATTTGTTTCTGTTTCTTGCTCTATCTCCCTCAACATGTTTTGTCGTCTTCGCCTGTATTCAGCTTCCGCTTTCAACCTAGCTATATAGTTTTTTTTTATTGGATTGAGGAAGTTATTAGTAATTGATAGATTTAGACATGATGGTAATAGATATAATATGCCATTAGAATATGAACACAGCCTAGCGCCGCCATCACACTGTCGAGATTACAGGAAAACGGAAGAGAGACAAAAGAATAACAAAACTCACAGCCTTCTAGCTGACTATTTAACAATCTCGTTCCAACCGCATTCTCCTTGTTCTTGTATTTCTCCTGACAAACCCACGCTTCCCGTCCATAGAACACTGTTTGCGTTAGCACATTTTTATATACTGCCTTCTTTGCCTCTTTCGATACTACTTTATTCATTACAATAGTCTACATACATCCATGATCCAACTACTCTCCGAGATGCATTCACCCATCTGTTGATTTCACCATTTATCCTTCCATTTTTACGGGATCATTTTACTACTACATAAGTTTTGTAAACCAAACAAATGTAGTCAAGTTATTTAGCTATCTTATTTCATTGTAGTTTATTTAACTTTCAATACACAATTGTTTTTGAAACCAATATCCAAGCTAATAGACATTTTCAATAGCCTTAACAGAATGTAGACAGCATGGGTGATAGCTATTGTATGTACTTTTATATATTAAATATTTTATTCGTATTTGTTCAATCTGACAGACAGCAAGAACATTGAAATAAACCATTTAACTCTGACCGCTTGAATCAAGCCGACGACAAACTTGAGCGTTACGCATTTACAAAGTATGTGTTTACGAGCTACTTGTACTATAAGTTCACCCCATATAAAATCGTACCATCCAATATTCGGATATTACGCTAAAAGATATATTCTGTGGCTTTAGTAAATCTTAACAATATTATACATCATCAATATCAATTGCGTAACTAGAAATATATATTAGGACTAGGCTTAGTGCTTTAGAATATAAATTTAAAACTACACCCCCTCCCTCAAATTCCCAAACAAGAGACTTTTATTTTATTCCCTGTGGGACTACAATTTATTAGGTAACTCATAAATTTTAGTTTTTAGTATAATACATTTTTGAACCTTCTTTGATACTAGTACTCACTACTCACACTCCAGTATTTTCACTTCATAAGTTCATGCTGGGATTAAATGTTTATAAGGGAGGACTATGAAAAACAAATGACAGTATTTCTCAATTCTCACTCATTTTCTGCATGACAAGCAAAAAGCAACTCTTTTAGCTCATCATAATGCACAGCTTTGTTTATCTATACAGCCTGACCGGGCTATAGGTCGAGTGGTGACTTACTGTCCCTTTCTTTATCAATCGACACGGTAATCAAAGACTAATCAAAATGAGCTTTTGTAGAGTTCAGTGAACTCGGTCAACTTCCTCGAGGGTGCCCCAAGCAAACGAAGCAGAATAGTTTAATCATAGCTTCTTCTAAATTTATGATTTTTACTTTTCACTTTAAAGCATCGTGCTTGTTTTGTTTTATCTCTAACCGGAAGCTGTGACCTATCTTGAAATGCATGTGTAGCTTCACAATGTAAAAGGGAGGGTTAGCGCGAATCCGCCGGCCAATCACCGTGTAGCTTTTAGCGTCTGGTTTTTTTTTTAAATATAGTGGAGAGGGAAGAGTTAGACGCACACATTTCACGAATAGCACGCTGATTAGTAGGACATGCTGCGCAAGGCCGTAGTCGGGTGGTGGGTGGATCGGGGGTTCAAACCCTCCCTTCAGAAATTTTATGAACAAAATATATATGACTTTATTTATGGTTCAAACAATATCAAAATTAATGCACGAGTACAAATTAGGGTGCTGTGTTACCATAAAAAGCACTTCAGAGAGCTTCTAAAGGTGTTTATTATTTAGAATTGTTTCTAGCCCTCGGCAGTTATGGTGTTATGCAGTGGCGTCGTGTCAGGGCAAGCAAGGCAAACACTGCTTGCCTTTGATTTAAGATATGTAATTATTTCATTTAATATTTGCAAAAATATTCTCCTGGCAAGGCCGTAGTCAAGGGGGGGTTTAGGGGGTTCAAACCCCCCCTAAAATTTTATAAACAAAGTATATATGGCTTTATTTAGGGTTCAAACAATATCAAAATTAAGGTACAAATATAAATTAAGGG
>CABFWB010005679.1:24188-42079 GCA_902151455.1 Timema bartmani | reverse complement strand
TTCCAGGACATACTCTACCTACCTACAAAGTTTCATTCGAATCTGTTTAGTAGTTTTGACGTGATTGAGCAACAAACATCTAAACACACAAACTTTCGCATTTATAATATTAGTAAGATTTAACAGCAACCAATAGCAAGATAGTTCCCATTATTTCCATGGCTGCTGGTCCTAATTTAAAACATGAGTTTTTCCATCCTCCCTCCAGACAATTACTGGTGCATTTACTCTGACTAGCCATCCCTCAATCCCTTTTGATTTGCAAGTAAAGCCTTTCAAATACAAAATCAACTGATATAGGTTATTAGTGTTCAACTAAATAAAGATTATTTCTTTTCACTCTACAAGCAGCATTGCAGAGTCTTTTCGTTTGATATTATTTACTGATGGGAGTCAAACCAAGTTCAGACGCTTCCAAAACTGCTTCATAACTGGCTTATTATCGATCCAATGGCTTCTTTAGGGGACCACATTGTTCAGAGCAAATATTAATGAAGAATATAAAAACACCAAAATGAAAGTGGATCAATTGATTTATAAACTGGTCGATATCTGGAAGACTTTCACTTTGTGATGAGATTACAACAATCTGACGTCACAATCAAAACAGTATTACAACAGTCTGACGTTACAATCTAAACAGTATTACAACAGTCTGACGTCACAATTAAACAGTATTACAACAGTCTGACGTCTCAATCTAAACTGTATTACAACAGTCTGACGTCACAATCTAAACAGTATTACAACAGTCTTGCAACAGTCTGACGTCGCAGTCTAACCAGCACTAATTAATTAACGGCTCAGATATTCAGGAGTTTAATAACTCTGGATAGTATAATATTGCAATAATAGCAACACTCCACCTAACATAGCATGATCACTTGGAAATATTTAGATATCTAGCATGAATTGTTAGCAGCTTGAGAAAAACTACCCGCATCGGTTGTCACATGTTATAACGCGTCATTCTCTTGTCAGAGTGGATTGATGGTGATGGGAATATGAGGTGATTTCCTACCTCCCCCACCCCACCCCTAATGAAAATGCAGGTACAAATTCTAATTTCCCCCTCCCTCCAAAACTACAAGTAAATTATTATAGCCCTAATGGGTGGTATAACATGGAGTAAAGAATACTAATGCTTACTGTGACCATGACCTTAAGTTCAATAAATTAAGAGGTGTTATATCCTTAAGTTCATAAGTTCCGCTCCCTAGAACATCTTAAAACCTAATATCAGTACAAATATTACTCTTTATAGTATGACCTACAAATAAAATATATCGATCTTTAAAATAAAAGGATGTTACTGAGGCCAGTATTATTTATTAAACTAGTTTCTCAACTTTAAAAAAAAAACTAAACAATTTTGTTTACATTTCATAGCCATTTACTTCTAAGTAACAATATTTCAATAACCCTGCGAAGTAAGTTTTCATTCTTTTACTATAAATACAAAAAAATTAAAGAAATATTGAAAATGACTCTATGCAGGAACGGCTCGTTAAGGCTTGGCAAAATATTTTTTCAATGTCGGTGCCTTAATGTCAAAAACCAAATATTAGCAAAAATAAACTGTCATCCCAAACATAGCATATTCTCTATTGTTTCTGTAGTAAATGTAATTGGTATTTGAGAAGTGTGAGAAGTTTGAACTTGAAGCCATGATTAGTTATTGGCCTGTATTTTCCCGGCTTCAAATAGATTCAGTCAAGAAGCTTGTTGTTGCTAAATATGGAGATCCATGATCATATTTAATTAAATATAATTTGATAAAACCCTCCATCCGGCTTAATAAAATAACTACCGTCTGTTTTACAAAGGTACAGTCAAAATATCAAGTCGTGTAATTAATGTTGTTAATTTGCTGTATTTTAATTAAAGCACAAAATAAACAATTACAAAATTTCCCTTTTTTTTATTTTCAGCTTCAAATTAATCAGGTTTTTATTTGTAGAGTGTTAAAATTATAATTTATCTTGTGTTTTGTAGAGCAGGATATTTTGTACGCCGAATGTAAAAACTTAAATTTTGGCAATGTTCAATTTTCTCCAAATAATAGAATAGATCTATCGCCGTGAGATGTATCAAATACTATAAGTGATACATTAATGCTACACGGGAGAGTATAGTCAGTGTGTAACAGGCGCTAGTAGAATAATAAAGTGAAATCTGACGTATCTGACAGTAGTATCGCGTGGTTTGACGACTTAGCACTAAGGACGATTTCCACATATATCGGTGCAAGGTACAGTTAATAGCTATACAGGAACAAAGTCGGTAATTTGTTGACCTAATTGGACACAGATTCTGGGAATTGGAGTAATTTAATGGGTTTTTTCATTCTATCTGTAAGTTTGTTAAAATAAATCCCTAGAACTTTAACAATCAACTCCTGTCATTTACTCCGGACCAACTTGATTCTACTGATCGTATTAAAAGGGGAGATTCAAAGTTTTGAGGAACGTTATGACGAGCAAGCTCACGTGTAAATTTGCAAATGTGTTTGGTTCCATGTCATGTCATTATGTCTAATATTTATGGCAGGGCAGTACCAGAATATATCTGTATCTAGGTCCTGCGGATAGTCAGGAGCAAACACATGCTCCCTGGACCACTGGTGTCCGCTACAGTAGCTCCATGACTTCTTTGGTGCTGACTGACAGCTCGCAGATGACAGCTCGCAGATGAAAGCTGACAGCTTAGAAAAGTTACCAGACCAAATTATGTATTCCTACGCCGAACCAAATGATCTGCAAAAAAACATGTGTTTAGCAGCTGTCACTTCTGACAGTCAAAAATTAGGTATATACCTAAATTTTGACTGTCAGAAGTCAGCTGTGAACTGTCAGTCAGCACCAAAGAAGCCATGGGGTTACTGTAGGTTAGATAAAGGTTAGCGTGTCTGACCTGTCTCTGAGGTTGTAGAGGCCCCCTGTTCCAGGATCCAAACCCAGCATGCTAGCCAGCGTCTCGGCGCCCTTGTACACGTCCATGATCCAGAACTGAGCGTCCGCGGGGCCCCCCTCGGCCACCGCAAGTCCCCGGAACACGATCTGGGACCTCCTGGCCCGTTCCTCGACAGTGACTTGCCTCCAGCCGTCCAACAGCTGCACGCAGCAGAGCGCCGAGACGCCGAGCGTCGCTACCAATAACAAGAGCACTCCAGCCATCATCGTGATGAGTGGAGTGTGAGTTACAGTATATAGCGGAGCAGTTCCTTTGACAGCCTGTGTTATTACATAGTGCTAGTTCCTCCACGTGTGGAACTATCTAAGTCACGTGTGATACTTGGTTCAAGGTCTTGTTTTCCCGCGCGAGAGACAGCTCAGTCGCAAGCTGAGCTGGTTATCGGAGTGAGCTGGCAGAGAGAGAGCTGGTAACGTTGTCGGGGTGAGGGGGGCACGACTGCGCACTGGGTTACAGGGAGGGTTGCCATGACAACTCGCCCGCAGCGTCCTTTATCGAGGTCAGGCCTTCAATCCCAGAGTTTGATATGAAATTAAACTAAGAGCATCTAGTTTCAAGAAGATGTGATTCTACAATGGATTGTATCATGTTAGTAACAATCTACAAGGGATTTTATCATGCTAGTAACAATCTATAAGGGAGTATATCATGTTAGTAACAATCTACAAGGGATTATATCATGTTAGTAACATTCTAAAAGGGAGTATATCATATTAGTAGCATTCTACAAGGGAGTATATCATGTTAGTAACAATCTACAAGGGAGTATATCATGTTAGTAACATTCTGCAAGGGATTATATCATGTTAGTAACAATCTTCAAGGGATTATATCATGTTAGTAACATTCTACAAGGGAGTATATCATGTTAGTAATATTCTACAAGGGAGTGTATCATGTTAGTAACATTCTACAAGGGAGTATATCATGTTAGTAACATTCTACAAGGGAGTGTATCATGTTAGTAGCATTCTACAAGGGAGTATATCATGTTAGTAACATTCTACAAGGGAGTATATCATTTTAGTAGCATTCTACAAGGGAGTATATCATGTTAGTAACATTCTACAAGGGATAATGTTGCTAATATCACATTTTTGTGTTAAAACTTTACAAATACAAAAGGGCTGATATCGAGACGTATTGACAAGTACATTATATACAGTCATGTACAAAGTTATATATATTATGTACGAGTATATATCAACAAGTCATGACAATTATGATATTTTATGTCAAGGATACATTAAATAACTGATTTCTACATTAAATACAACTAACACAAAAAATGTCCGTTTTGCCAGTAAATTGAATCTTGTATCAATAATATACTATAATAAACAGATTACAAGTAAAAGAACATATTCTACATGTGAGTGTGCAACACATCAAATCTTAAAATTAATATTTGACAGGGATGCTTCATAAATACTTGGCGGCCTGTTTTTTCTAGAATATCAACGTAAATTATTTGTACCGTCTGTTTTCAAAGAAATCCAACATATAATTCTAGAACATTAAATATTTTATTTAAAAATGTTCTAATTATATTAATTACAGTTTATTCAATGCAACTATCCATTTTATAGCATAAAATTAGGATCAAAATTAATTTTACTAAGCTATTTGTTTTTTGTACATTTTTGTGGTTGAGCAATATATGAAATATAGAATTTCTTCCATTAAAACATCGCTTTTTTTACTAATTATAAATAATGAATTGTAAATACCCTGTATTATAAAATAGCAAATTAAGTCCTTGCTGTACTTTTGTGTTTATTAAAAATAACAGGTCGCCAAGTATTTAGAAATCATCCCTGCTATATATTAATCTTAAGATTTGATATGTTACATGCTTACATGTAGAATATGTTATTTTACTTTTCGTAATTTGTTTATTATATATAGCCTAATTTATTTGTATTCAAAAAGTATTTACTATTTGCTACAATCCGTGGTGTTGTGTAATTTAGTTTTGTTTATCTGACGGCTGCAATGGATCCAAGCACACAGTTAAGTCGAACTTTTCTTCGGTGTTCTGACGTTCTTTTACACTTGAGATGTCAATGTGGTTCACTAACCCTCTCTCCACGCGTATTGAGGCTAATTTCTTCCTCACCCTATAGATTATGTTACCCTGCGATGGTCAAACTAACTATTAAATAAATGGTACAATGCACAGAACAGACACTCTCTCCTTTGCCTGAAAATGCAGACATTTACCAAAAACTCGTAAGATACGTGAAACAAAATAATATACATGGTTACAGAAACATTGATTTAATATATTTGTCCACCGAGGAACATAACAATCGTATTCAATTTCATACATATAAATAATTATAGGCTCAGAAACTATCGGTTTTATAACAAATACATTTCAAACGACAGATTTTTATTTTAAATGATACCACAACTTAAAATGGTACGTTATTTCGCGTCTCAAATAGTTGCTGATATTATCAAAGTGGACAATCCCGATAATGTAAAGTAGACCTAACCTCAAAGTCATCTCCATGGAAAACGAGAGCAGCCATTTTGTTTGTTATGTTAAACAAACAGTGCTGAAATATGAGTTTTAGTAAAAATCGGTAGAGTGGATTTTGATAAAAATCGATTGTTTCTCTTTTTTGCCCTTGAGTAAACTACCCCAAAATTTTATGGTTGGATATCTAGTTCCAAAAACTCCCCGGGGGAACTTTATGAAAACTCTAGATACAAGTTTTATCCTGAGTGGTAGAATGGTGTCGGCTCTAGTCCCAGTGACAGACAGACAGAATCTCGATAGCCAGCAGGGGGTCATGAAACGTTCACATTTACATCTCGAGTTGTTTTACGATCACAATATTTCTCTCTCCGAGGCGTCAAGTGAGAGAGAAGACATTCATTTAACATACAAGCATGACTTGCTTCTGAACATCCTTTATCTCCCACTCTCTTTATCCCCACAAACAAATGAAGGGCGATTGTTACTTTGGTCCAACCTCTCATCCATTAGTATCCCCACAAACAAATGAAGGGTGATTGTTACTTTGGTCCAACCTCTCGCCATTAGTATCCCCACAAAAAAGGTAATTTCTTCCTCTTATAAATATGCACACACTTAGAATCTGTATTCGTCAATGAGTCAATTTGAACAATATAGTTAGTTCCCTCATAATCACATACTCTAGTTCCCTCACACATACTCTAGTTCTCTCATACTTACAGGAACCAGGGAGAAAGAGAATGAGTGAATTGAGTTCATCTTCTTCGTTCCCAAATAGAATACCTTTAGTAAAGTTCAAATAAAAATGAAGACCTTGAACAGTAACAAAGTTTTAAAATACCTCAGGTGTGTTGTGAATACAGGATAATAGATATCGGAATGTTTTTATGACAGGGTAAATACACCAGACCAGGAGTCCACGTCAGCTCGGCTCTAAGATAATTTACCAGTATTACTCTCCTATTGCTCTAGAGTCTAGATCATGGAGTGTGTTGGCTGGGTTACTAAATTAACCATTTATTAGAAATTTTTTGACAATTTAATATCCAGGTGATAGCTATTTTTATTTTCAGGAGAGATAGGTGTTTAGCAGTGTTAATCCAAGTAACTACACTTGATCTAGGATGGACTTTGAGATACTTTGGTGATAAATAGAGATGTAAGATTCCATCTTGCACTCAACACGCTGAGCTGGCCCATTTGACCACATTGTGTTTATCGAACAACTTACTATGTATTCTACTCCTGTCCACTGGCTCACTAAGATGTAAGCGGTCACAAGGCAGTTGTCAAATTTGGAGTCCTTTAGACAAAATATAAATGAAGATGATGTTTATATATTCCTTAACAATGTTTTAACTCCAACCAGAAACATCACGTTAGAAGATAATTGGCCATCTACCATGGCATTCTGAGTAAACGATCATTTAACATACATCCACTTACAGAAAATGAACTGGTTACATATCTCTGGAGTAGGGAGTTGGTTACAAATCTCTGTAGTAATGAGTTGGTTACACATCTCTGTCGTAATGAGTTGGTTACACATCTATGTTGTAATGAGGAAATAAGTTTGAATAATTTACTTCCGAAGAAAACATTCCATTGCATTGTGAAATGTTAGTTGAACCAACAGGGAATGAACGTTGCAAATATTAACCTACACTTATTGTCATTATATGAGTACAAAGTAAGTTTGAGAAATATTGGGCAGAGAATTTCAAATTTTATGAATCAAATCATCATATTGAAGATGTAAAAAATTTATTTTTTTTAAACTCAAATTTAAAGAAGACCAATGTTTTGCTTCATTGGTGGAGATAATGTTAACCTAGCTAACAGAAAAACTATGACTGAAGGGTAAACTCAAATATTTCCTTTAAGGTGATTTTGGTTGTATATTTTCAGTCAGCCCAGTTTGTCCACCGGTCTTTTGCAGAGTATGTCACTGCTAAGTGGTTACATGATGTTACAGCAAGGAGAATATTATGTTTGACGAGAAATATTCATCTGTTGTCAATATGTCGGAGCATATGATGTCCAAAGGTTTTCACTGCAGTGCTGAGTAACCACAAGACAGTGCTGGGTGCTGACAAAAGGGTGGTGAGGTGCTACAAAGAGGTGAGGGTGGCCTTGTAGTATGTGTGAAGTTTAATGTTCGACACAGGAAATGTTATCGACGCTAATAAAGACATGTTAGTCGAGAGAATAGAACAAGCAAAGATTCAGTAAGATGTAGCAATCAGGTAGTCTTGTGTATTGCTTGTTTGTGTGCATTCACGAATTTACTGTAAAAAATTATGCTAGTAAAATAACTGATTGACAACAAAATCCAGCATTGGTGAAAGGTTCTTTAAATATTCACTGTAGCATTGTTAGAGAGGATTGGAGATCTGTTCCAGGCTTGGCCAAGTTGCTATATGTGATACATGTGGAGATGAACTTGTACAATATCGTGTGGGGGGCATGTACTCACATTCACATCCCCCTCCACAGTGCATGTATTCAAGGTCACATAGATGTTGAGTAGTATTTGACTGAAGACTGTAAAGCGGACATTGAACCTTGTTTTCATATTCATTTACACATATCATATAATGGTGAACTGTCTCAAGTATCATATTTTGATCTCGCAGTTTCTCATAAACTATTACTGTCAACAGTTACAGTTTGTTATCTTGTTCAGAGCTTCTCATGTTTCAGGAACAAACACCAGACTGGCCTGCTGAGAAATATGACAACACTGTTACTGTTGCGTTACTACAGGTATCTGCGATAGTAACCAGTGTAGTTGGTGTTAACCAGCACTAGAAGTAACACTTATACACTATTTGCAGGCTGTGGGAAAAGATCAGTCAGTCAGGAAAGTGAAAGAATCTCCAAACATTCAACAACTTTAAGATGTTTTATTCAAAAATATACATCCAAAATTCAAGAAATGACGAACATAATCTGTCCATCACATTTTACAAAACAAAAATGGCCAACATAATATGTTTTGTGTCGTTTATAAAATGGACGGAATGTGAAGAAGGAAGGGACATTTAGAAGATGATTAGGTTGAGAACTTTCTAGAGACAAAATAACAGAATTATACAATTAAATCCCTTCCCTGTGACAGTAAGAAGTATTTCAGTGGAAGTTGGTCCGCCATGATTTGATCTCAGTTGAGGTTGAATTGTAATTAATAATACTAAAGATCATGGCACCCACTTTACAGTGTGTACCAGTCATGTTGTTAAAACATACAAGGTTCCCAGCCCTGGTACAAACCAAGGACACAGACAAGGTGTACATCAGACACTCAGACTTTAGGGAGTTTCACTGCGCTCCTTGAGCCAGGTTGAGTTCTTGGGCCCTGGGGAGTGCTAGTTGTAGTTGTAAAGGCTACAAGATAGAGAGCCAAGTTCCCAAGAGTGGTGGTCCACACAAATAGTTCAGGTACCAGCAATCCCGTAATCTCACAAACTCCCCCTCAACTTACCCCTTTTCAGACTGTTTACAACTAGACAATTCACAAACATTGCTTAAACAAACAAGGACCATTGTATTCTGTTATCTTTGTAACTTGCAGTCTGAGTAGGCTCTATTCGGAGTTGTTATATAGGTAGGGGGTTGGGGCTACCTGAATCAAGATTTGTAAAAGCCGGTTTATTGACACTATGCACCTAGTGATCCCCAATCCCACCCCCCACCCCCCGTTGAAGGACTCCCTGGGTCGGGTGTGTGCCTGGTCTGTGTTTTAGGATCATACCTTACTTAATCACAAATATTAATATCCGCTAACCTGTATACTTTTAATTTAATATATTAGATTATTTATTGTACTCATTATTACTATTATTATTACTTTCAATCATTTGTATTGTTTATTGTATTTATTAATATTTTATATGTTGTGCTGTTAATACCAGTCATTTGTATTTAACTAACAAAATTAAGAAACAGGCACAAGATTGTAATATGAATCCACAAATATATTAATTAAAAACCTTCTTAGAGTGAGCCCAAGAATCAGAGAAAATGGACTACATTTATTTATTTTCCATTTGATAACAAAATTGTTTGAGCCATATTTTGAGTTCATACATTCATCATTAGTTACTATTATTTATATAAAAAAGTAATAGCACAGAGAAGTTTTTTCTAAACATATTAAAACATATAAGTAAAATAAAGGAAGTCGTTTGGTTAACTGAAAACTTAAATTACTGAAATGTTAACAAAACAAGTGGAAGAAGATAGAGAAATATTCAAATATGCCAATTCAATTTTTTATCCATTTAAAACCTTTTTTAAATTAAACCATAAACAGTTTAATATCTTACAAATATGGCACTTAATCTTTTGATAATATTTGAGCACACTAAGTTTACCATGGACAATGTTTTAACAATAGTGCAATAAGAAAAGTGCGCACTCACAGCAAGAACCGTTTAGGATTTAATGTTGGAGTAGAAACGTTAAAATTTATCTGTAGGTATCATTTGTACAGTAGTGTATTTCTGGTGGACTTGAAGGTTTCCCCATCAGTAGACATACAGTAGTGTGCTTCTGAGGGACTTGTAGGTTGTCCCAGCAGTAGATATACAGTAGTGTACTTCTGAGGGACTTGTAGGTTGTCCCAGCAGTAGATATACAGTAGTGTGCTTCTGTAGGGACTTGTAGGTTGTCCCAGCAGTAGATATACAGTAGTGTGCTTCTGAGGGGCTTGTAGGTTGTCCTAACAGTAGATAAATAGTAGTGTACTTTGGGGGTTTGTAAGTTGTTGCCAAGGCAAGATAACTTGGCAGGGACTTTATGTTCAGTCCTGTGAAGCCCCGATGTACTTGATGCTGAATCTCAAACAAGTACAGTCCCGTGAAGCCCTGATGTACTTGATGCTGAATCTCAAACAAGTACAGTCCTGTGAAGCCCTAATGTACTTGATGCTGGATCTCAAACAAGTACAGTCCTGTGAAGCCCTAATGTACTTGATGCTGGATCTCAAACAAGTACAGTCCCGTGAAGCCCCGATGTACTTGATGCTGGATCTCAAACAAGTACAGTCCCGTGAAGCCCCGATGTACTTGATGCTGGATCTCAAACAAGTACAGTCCCGTGAAGCCCCGATGTACTTGATGCTGGATCTCAAACAAGTACACTCCCATTAAGTCTGTGTACTTATTGTTGGAGAAAAAATATCTACTGAGAATGTGCCACAATTATCTGTATATTCACTAGTGTGGGAAGGTGATTGTATGTTCACATTCACTCTCAAGTTAGCTCACAGTGAAGTCATTAAACAAACATCTTGAGGGCTGTTTACAAAACAGACTATTCCACAAGTACCCATTGCTGTCCTCAGAGTCTGCATCCTAGTTGGTAAACTTTATATTCTCGAAATCACTTTTTAAACATGATTATATTATGTTGATATGTTCAGCATTCATGGTACTTACATACATGTGCTTATTCCAGAGTGACTTAACAAGACTGCGAGCTTGGTAACAAGCTCACTTCTCATGATAACTTCTAACAGAGTTGCTCTTACTTAATGTTCCTTAGTTTCTAAAATTCACTCGCAATGTAAACACTTAACAAAGTCACTTATGTTGGTCGTAACAGGGCCACTAAGATCATTTAGTAAAACATCAACTCCTGTTAAAGATATTCTGGCTCTTAAAATAAACTTAAATGTAAAGTTCAAATATAATTGTTTTCACAAACTTCAGAACACAAATTAATGGTATGTAATACTGACTATACTATCTCTATATGCCCCAAGAAACTGTTAACACACCTGTAACAATTAGCACCACCTGGTGACAAAGATAAGTATTTAATGTCAGGTAAGAAATGAGTGTGTTGGAGTTGGACTGTGTTTGAGAGTAAAACTACCAACCTGTCACTCTACTAGGACAGCATCAATTACCCAAGAAATAATAGAAACATAGATTTAATAATATACACACACACACCACAAACAAGGGCATACATGTTCTAGAATATTTATAATGGGAATGTTATATCGCACTGACTGATTATCGCATTCACTAACTGTTCAGCTTCATCACATGCAAGAGGAGACAATGATATAATATTTGATAACTTTATGAGTATCAGGGGTAAGTGGGAATAACAACAGAATGTCAACGGGAGAAGTGATTGTTATATGAGCTCTCTCCAGGACAGTTCAAGGTGTACCCCAAGAGACCCTGTTGATGCAAGAGTATCGGGCATCAAGGAGTGCCACTGTTCTGTCAGCCAAGAAAACAGGTCTGTACCGAGGGTCTCAACAGGGTTGATGGTGTGTCGACAATTTGAATAACATCAACACAATAAATGCAATGTACCAAGTAGACACTAACTCAAGGAACATCATATGGAACATGAAACATAATGGAATGGTTGGGTTGGTAACAATGCTAGAAACACCAGCAGTTGTGTCCAATAGTTCGTCAAGATTATGACATTGCGACTGGGACTACCACAATATGGCGTCCAGAGAAATATTGGCAGTCACTATTTCTATAAAAACAACCAACTTCTCACAAGTAAATTGAGCAAAAACAAATAACACGGATAGTCAAGGCCCGGATTTTGATGACCTATACATTTTCAAAAAATTACCTAATATTAACAAAACCTCTTAATGAATGCACACGACTAAACCAAACTTGCCCTTTACAAATATAAGCTAAAATACACATTGGGAATAAAAAAGCCTTTAACAACCAATCACTCCACTCAATATAATATTGTTTTCAAATATCTGCTTGAGAAGTGTGTGCTACCCCTTTCCAACGCAACCCTCTCAAGCCTAGTTACATCTCACCAGGAATGTGTATTTTACAACCAGAAAAGCAGAGAGGATACAAAGCTCAATGTCTGCATTATCTTCTAATTCAGACAACTCTGGGATGAAACAGTGTTAGTATTTATCAAATAAAGATAGCATTTAAAATATACTTATTCAAAATGAAGAACTTAAACTCCTCATAAATGCCTAAAGTTGAGTCGGATGAAAACCAAGAAAATCATCAACCACTGTTTATAGCCTGTTGCCAGGACAGTTTAGTAAAACGCCTCCATCTTCCTTTATCCTTACACCATCTTCTCTTTAATTTCTTCCTTTTTTCTCCTCTAACTTATACACTTTCTGTTATCTGCTCTTCCCATCTCTTTCTTGGCCTTCATTGCAATCTTTTTCCTACATACTTTATCGCCAACATTTTCTTTGGCATCCATTCTTTTTCCATAATCATTACATGAGCATACCATCACAGTCTTGCTTTCTCTATTATCTCATGTACTCGGGAATCATCGGAAGAAGGGACAGTTGCAAATGCAGCCAACATGCACCAAAAAGGACTAAAGTAATATTAAGAAATATCATAAGAAAATGTATAAAAAGTTTTGTCCAACACTAGAGTAATGTAGGATAAACTGGTTACTAGGATAGATTAGGGAAATAATTAAATCTTATTAGATTACCATAGCTAAAGTTTAGGATTATCCGCCAGTGGTTTCACTAGTAGGTAGCTGGAGCTACATCTTCGATAGGGCGCCTCCCCAGGTGGCGGATAAGGGAACGCTCGCCACAGCTGGAGAGTGCCCGGTGCTCACTGGTAATGGTGAGCTCCGGGAGTGCCAGGTGGTGGAGGGTACCGGGGAAACTAAAAATACCCGGGGCGGACTGACTGGAGTGATACAAAAATAGTTAGTGGAAACAAATTAAAATTTAGATTTAAATAGTACTAGGAGTCAATAATAACAGATTAGGTAATTTAAATAAAAGGGATACAAGAAAATTGAGTAATTAACATTTGTAGAAAAATAGGACTCAGGTTAGAATTGTTAGAAACTGAGTCAAAGAGTCAAAGTAAAATAAAAACTCCCTGTACCCCCAATCTTTCCTGGATAACTTTATTCCTAACCTTGTTTCCCCAGGTGACAGTTAACATGTTCTCCTTGTTTCTCTTACATTCACTGTCAATGTTTTTGCAGCATATGTGACATCGAGTACAAAGTACGGCCTGTACAAAACTTCCTTACACTTAAAGGCCACCTATCTTCTCCATAGCAAGTCTCATACACACCTATAGAACAACTCTCCCTGCTGTCATCTTCTGATTAAATCCTCTTTACTTCCACCTTTCTCCTCAATCACACTTCTAAGATATTTTACGTTTTGTACTTTTCTCAGCTCTACTTCATCCAACTTAATAGCCTTTACTTCACACTTTGCCTTGCTAAATTTCATTCCACACTCTAACTTCCTCATTCCATTCTTGAAGTTGTTCCTATATTTCCTCTTCCTTCTCTCCCCATGCCTACAAGTCATCAGCAAACATCATGGCTGTCATTCTTTCCTCCCCGAGTTTTCCTGCCACTTTGTTCATGACAGTTTCCATTACCATTACAAATAGTAATGATGAGAGGGCATTCCACTGCTTCACTTCATTTTTTATTTGGAACCACTCTGTCCACCCATTCTGTCTTAACACAACTCCTGTTATCCTCATACTTGCTTTTCACTCTGATTACAACTTCTCTTTCCACTTCTGCCTCCTCCACAGCGTTCTAAACTTTATTTCTACACACACTAACATATCTAATCTCCACATCCAAAAATATCATTACCGAGTCTTTCCCACATTCATACCTTCTTTCCATCAGCTGTCGTATGGCGGAGATTAAATCTATTGTAGACCTCTGTTTCCTAAATCCATGCTGTTCCTCCCTCCACCCTCCTTTCATTTTATTTATTCTTTTTTCCAGTATATTCTCATTTTTTTTTGTACAGTGGTACATCTGCATTATTCCCCTATAATTTGTACACCTGCTCCTGTTTCCTTTCTTGAAAATAGGTATTATAGCTCCCTTTTTCCAGTCTTCCAGTACCATGTTCTCCTTCCAAACAACTCTCAGCACCCTGTCTAACCATTGTATGTATACCTACTTCACTTGCTGCTCTTATCCTTTGTCAGTTCGTCCACACTTGTTGTTGTTCCTTGTTTCATCCTCTTTAATGCATCGGCCACCTTTTTCCATGTTGGACCTCTTTCCTCCTCTTCTGCTATTTCTTCCTGCTCATCTGTTTCACTCTCATACCGTTCCTCTTTTGGGTTGAACATTTCCTCAAAATATCTCATCTATAGTTCCTTTTCTTACTCTCCTGTCTTCAACTTTGTCCTTATTCATCCATCATTCTAACTTTATCTTTTCTCTCTCCTCCTGTTTCTGGCTAGGTTATATAACACCTTCTTACTTCCTTCCACGTCCCTTTCCAACATTTCTGTCCATTTTTCCATCCAATTCTTTCTGGCTTCTCATACAACTTGCTTCGCTCTTTTCTTCTTTTTCCTATATTCTTCCTCACTTTCCTCATTCTTATTCTTAAAACTGCTTCTGAATGCTTTATTCTTCTGCTCCACTGCTTCCTTCACCCTGTCATTCCACCAAGGTGTCTCCCTCCACTTCCTCTTATTACTTGTCCTCCCTCATACCTCCACTTCCTCTTATTACTTGTCCTCCCTCATACCTCCACTTCCTCTTATTACTTGTCCTCCCACATACCTCCACTTCCTCTTATTACTTGTCCTCCCACATACTTCCACTTCCTCCTACATTCCCATCTCCTATGTCTGCCACCAACAATCTGTGGTCACTATCTAAGGACACACTTGGTTCATGATAAAGTGGTCTATCACCGACCTTTGCTCCCCATCTCAACTGTATCTAGTAATCTTTTGACTTTCTCTTTCCTTCTTATACCAGCTGTTTGCCACTTCCATTTTATTTCTTGCACATAACTCCAACAGTCTTCCACCCTCCTCGTTTCTCTCCCCCCTTCCTTATTTCCCTAGCACCACCTCAAAGGTCTGGCCAGTTGGCTGGGAGTGAGGGGGTTGATAGACTGGTCAACAGGCTTGGAACAAGGTCTGGTCAGTTGTCTGGGAGGGAGAGGGTTGGTAAGCTGGTCAACAAACTTGGGACAGGGTCTGGCCAGTTGGCTGGCAGGGGATTGATAGACTGGTTAATAGGCTTGGAACAGGGTCTGGCCAGTTGGTTGGGAGTGAGGACCTATAAGCAGTAGCCCTGTTACTCAGGTGTAAGCCACGACAGGTTTAGTAAGCTGGTTGCCGAAACAAATAAAAATACTTGAGAAAACTAATTGAAACAAAGAAAATATTAGCTAAAATTCCAACATGGCAAAAAATTACCATAAAATGACCTAAAATATATATACACAGCCAGGGGATCATGAACATAGTTTATGTGATCATGAGCACTGTAAGTGATGTAACAATAAATAAGATGACAAATAAGATGACAAATAAGATGACATGTCATCAAAATGTGAGCCCTGCAGATAATTCATTAAGTTTAGAGATACCTAGAACAAAGATCAGGCGATAGAAGAGAAATATAAAATATCACAACCAATATAAACATATCATAAAATAAACAAATCGTCAAAAAGGAATCATTTGGCGTTTTCCTAATCGACAACCAATCAAACAAATACAAACAAATTATTATAAAAAACACTGCTCTTTTAATTTCTGTTTAGCTCAGGCTCACCTGGAGTGACTTGACCTAATACAGCGATAATAAACATCAAACTTTAAAGCCCAGAGCTGTACTACCCAGGTAACGGGACCTGGATGGAAGAAGGACGTAACACCCTTTGTGTGTGTATTCTGCCAGGACACAGATCACAAAGATATTTGGATCATTTGGAGATCTTGGTCGGTCTCTGAGCCTACCATGCTATATAGCACGATGCTACATAACACAGGAAGCTGTTGGCTCAAAGTACAAAGAGTCAAATTACGTTCATCTCAAATCTAAATCTAGCATTTTCTTTAGAATCTTGTGTCAAATTTCAAATCCTTGTATCTTCAAAATGTATCATTTTAGTGAAAATGATAAAAATTAAATAACAGGAGATTAGATCCGCACATATTTCTTTATGGAAGTTTGGTAGCACTGAATAGTAATTTATCAGTTTATTGGTCACTTTTATTGTATTAGAAATATTATAGGTACCACTTCTTAGAGAAATTAACTATTTGTATAGTATTTTTTGTTATAAATTACTGATTTTCTATTCATTTAATCCAAAGAAAATTAAATATTTGATTTACTGATTGCATTGAATTGCGATTAGAAAACAAAGCTTTCAGATTTTTGTTCAACATATTTTGTTGTCATTCTATTGAATCTCTGGAATAATTTAGGATTCAGAAATCAAGGATTCGATTTTTCCATCTCAAGATTTAAGATGTATTTTGTTTCTTTTGACTCTTGACTGCTGCCATGTTTTATTTATGATTCCAGCATGTTTCATCAAACTGTGAGTTACAGCGTTCTTCCATCCATCTCATATTCCTCCTCTCGTCTATCTGCTCCCCATACCACTCAGTCACAAGACTAGGCGAGCAACTAGAATAACAACACTGTGTATGTCTTGTACAGTGGTGCTAGTGGTGTCATCGCAGGGAACCAATCACAGAGACGATCAACAGAGTCCAAGGTGCATAGAACCCAGCAGCTCGGCATGTCAGCTCATCTAGGTGGTACTCTATGTACGGAGGCATCTCCGAGTTGCCGACACACAGTCCTTGCTTCGAGTCTTCGCTCTGTGGAACAAAACAACAGCTGGAAATTAAACAACTTGTGAAGTATATCTTTGGATTATACCTCACCTGACACATCCACAAGTAGGGCACACCAAGGCACCTTTATGAAGCAACTGTAACTCACCTGACACATCCACAAGGAGGGAACACCAAGGCACTTTTACAAAGCAAATGTAACTCACCTGACACAGATCTTCACAAGGAGGGCACACCAAGGCACCTTTCCAAAGCAAATGTAACTCACCTGACACAGATCTTCACAAGGAGGACACACCAAGGCACCTTTATGAAGCCACCCACTGGAGAGTATTCGTATGTCTAACACCTGCCCTGTGTAATAGCAGGTGTAGGTGTAGTTTGCCACCTGCAATGAAGGTATGTGTTATTGTCAGATGTAGGGAGTGAACATATTGTGTGTGACGCACGGTAGATTAGACCATCTTAACCTACCACGACATGTAGCCTGCCTTCCTGACAGTAGAACTGGTAGCAGCCTGACCCCCAATGTCTCCATTGTCTCACCTGACCACATGACCTCTCCTCCCACATGTGGTCTGTGTGGTCGAAGCAGCGTGAGGTTGGGTTGTAGTTCTCCAGAGCAAAGTTCTTCTCTGGGCCTGGAAAACAAGACTTTAGAGAGCTTCCTTACTATCAGCATTTGGAGGCACTAGCCACGCACACTCACTAGAGTTGTTCTCCAGGTACTAGCTCACTAGAGTTGTTCTCCAGGTACTAGCTCACTAGGGTTGTTCTCCAGGTACTAGCTCACTAGGGTTGTTCTCCAGGTACTAGCTCACTAG
>CABFWB010005679.1:0-15001 GCA_902151455.1 Timema bartmani | reverse complement strand
ACAGAACAGAGACCATACAGGGACAGAACAGAGACCATACAGGGACAGAACAGAGACCATACAGGGACAGAACAGAGACCAAACAGGGACAGAACAGAGACCAAAGTTGTTATTCGCAAGATCCCAATATAAGTGACCTTGATGGTGTCACAAACACAACTTACAACATGACTGGTATAAAAATAAAGACATTTTAGAGTTTTTTGTTTTACTTTGTTTATTGAATAGAAGATATGTGAAGTTGAAAGGAGCCCTGTTTGGCCGCATGGTTAGTGTGCCTGTGATTTTTCTATTCCAACAAGTGCATGTGAATCTTAGCCATTCCACAAGTGGCGAGTGCCAGAACGCTCACAAGATAGTGATGATTCGACCAGTGTTGGAACAATGGATGAGCCAGGAATATCAATAACAAGCAGGTGTCCTTGAATACATAACACTCCACTGTGGTAACTTTCTACAGGACACGGCTCAGAGAAACTTGGACAATACCAGAGAGAAACTGAATTAATTAATATATATTGGACACAGGACACATCCTAGAGAAACTTGGACAATACCAGAGAGAAACTGGATTAATTAATATATATTGGACACAGGACATAGCTCAGAGAAACTTGGACAATACCAGAGAAAAACTGAAAGAATTAATATATATTGGACACAGGACACAGCCTAGAGAAACTTTGACAATACCAGAGAGAAACTTGATTAATTAATATATATTGGACACAGGACACAGCCTAGAGAAACTTGGACAATACCAGAGAGAAACTGGATTAATTAATATATATTGGACACAGGACACAGCTCAGAGAAACTTGGACAATATCAGAGAGAAACTGAATTAATTAATATATATTGGACACAGGACACAGCTCAGAGAAACTGAATGAATTAATATATATTGGACACAGGACACTGCTCAGAGAAACTTGGACAATACCAGAGAGAAACCCAAGAATTATGTCTCAATACAACCTTATGAGCGTAGAACAAAGTAGGCTACATTCTCAGACATGATCTACCATCTAATAGTTTTGAAATCAAACATTCCCTCAGTATAATAAAGTTATATGTCCAGCGTCAGAAAGAATGATATAGAAATACATCTGCTACACAGTTTGAATATTGGATTATTTTACTGTAGACTTAATTTAGTAAGGGTGAACACATATCATGAAGGAGCCCGATTGTACCATTTCCAGATGACTCCAGCCTCCATGTGACACAAACACTTTACAGCAATTATCAGTTGTCTGGTGAACAGACAACAGAACTATACTCAATGCAATGGTCAATATCAACAGTCATACAACATTAGTTGATAATCATTACAAGTGTTGGAGTCATTTCTTGCACCTTCACACTCGGAACAATGTGGAACAGATTTAAAATAGTCTTCCGACCAGCTGGAACAGACTATCAAACCATTCAAATCAAGACCACCTATCAGTTCATCAAACTTGTTTCGCAGCAGCATGGCGAGTCAGTAAAATCTGCTGTCGAGGAATTTATGTTAGTGAAATTTTTGCACAAAAAATATCAAATTCAATGTACAATAGCTATAAGGTAAGCCTAAATATGGTCCCCCTCAACTTTTCTGGGGGGGTCAATATGTTCCCAGTCAACTCTTATGGAGGGATTAATATGGTCCCAGCTCTTCTCGAGGGTTAACTAGATTATTCAAGTTCATAACAAGTGTCATTGGTTGTCAACTTTCAGTAACAGAGATTGTACATGATCTGTTATAACCCCTGAGGCCTGTTCTAGCCCCTGAGGCCTGTTCTAACCCCTGAGGCCTGTTCTTCCCTTAAGGTAGCCTACTCGGCTGCTGCTTCAAATGATAAATTGCTTTTATTTTCAAAAGTTATCAAATCATTTATTAGGTAGTGTACAACTATTATAATCATTAAATTTAGGAAGAAACTGAAATTTTAGACAACTATTTGGATTTTCTTCCTGAAAAATATGTAGTAGGCCTACATCATAATTTCATAAAAGTAGTGGACATATATCGTTCACCAACAACAATAATGATAGTAATTATTATTTCATTATTCTCATTAAATCTCCTTTATTCTAGTGCTGACCAACAGGCCAGCACTCAACGACAACAACAGCAGTGACAACGATTATGATGATGATGATTGTGATAACATTAATAATAGGGCCTAGTAATAGTAATAATAATAAGTTACAATTTATATCACAATAATTAAGCCTACGTAAAAACAATAGCTAAATAATGGTTTTAAAAAATAAGTTAAATGCAGGTTAAAAAATGATACATTGAAGAACCTTCTAATTGAAAACAAATATTGCCACTATTTACTTAAGTAACTTACAATAAAACTTAGTAAGCCAGTTTGTGCAGGACATAAAATTAAGAATATTCCTAATGACGGTGGCCCCCTAATTAACTGTCTGGTGATCTGTTCCATTTTATCCTGTGTTTTTTTCTTTGCTATGGTAAAATGTCTCAATGTTTTATTCATTCTGTTACACACACAAGAGTAAGTTGAATCAAATGACGACAATATTTCTAAGTTTTAAAAACTGTGAATGAATATAACATACAAACAAAACTTGATATCAAATTTCCCAAATTATTTTCAGAATGTAAATATTGATGATGACATAACTTTCCCATGATCCCGTGCTCGATACTTCGTGATTCTGCGCCTGCACATTAAAATGGCGGTGACATCATCGAATGATGTGTACCATCTGTGATTAATTATTTTAAAACTTACATTTAATATCAGTAGTTTATTTTCTCGGTGATAATTATAAATTAAATTTATTAATACAGGAAAGTTTAGGTTAAGCTAGGTTGGGAATGTATAATAATAATACGTCTAGGTTGGTTATTATCTTATATTTTATTTATGATGAACATGAACAAGAAACCTCTAGTTCCAGCTTTCAAGGTCATGTTAAACAATATAGCTAAAATATCACCTAGGTGGGTGAGTATTTTTCTTATTTAATTTTAAAGTTTATTATGTTTTATCTGACTCATCATGTTTATATGTTTGCAAAATTGTATAACAAATATCATTATTTTGTATATCTATATAAAAAAAATCCGAAAATGGGATGGACAGTGGGTACCATCCCCAATTGTCAGAGTTTGGTTCTTCTTATGTGATAAAGTAGGAGTCAAATTCAGCAAACTTAGAATGTCCTAAGAATACACCAATAGAGAGAGCCCGAGTCTGTAAGAGTTACAAACAAACAAAAAAAAAAATTAGGTCCGAGAAGGGATACCTTTAAAAAAAAAAAATTAGGTCCGAGAAGGGATACCTTCATGTTCAAGGGTAAATTTAAAATAGAGAATCCTATTTAAAATATTAAAAACCAAAAGAGCATCACAATAAAGTCTGCATTAGACGAGAGTTTGGAGCTCTAAAAGGGTTCGAAAGCTATCATAATCATAGCTAGCCCTTTAAGAATGTATTATATATATACATACAAACATACATACACTGTACCATACCCAGAACTAAGTTATTTAATATTTTTAATTTTCAATAGGCGTCTATATTATCGGAAATAATATGCCAGCGCGTTCGTCCTTCAACTAAGTTGAAGAATAACAAAATAGTTATCGTCTCAATGACATTGTCACATGACGTACCTTAACATCCTTGGATAATGTTGCACTTGTCACTTTTGACATTTCAACCAACACAAAAGAAACCGGTGTTGTAGTTAGCTTGCCTTCAAATTAATTCGACAAATTTAATGTTGTTAAAATGTCTTACCTCATGATCTTTTGGGTGAATATGGTTACACTGCCTTTTTAAAAAGATTCCGTTTACTGAAATTACAGGAATTAACGTTAATAGAAAACGACACAGTAGCCAGTACACACCCACGGCCATGTTTAACTAACCAGTTGTACCAACTATGTAGTCGTCGTCTTGATGAGTAGGTAAAATTGTTATCCTAATAAAAGAAGATCGTATATTTTGTTCAAAAAATCTGTTGTTATTTTATTTTAGAGAAAACCAAGATCTAAGATAAACGGGTCTGAAAAATTTGAACCACAAGTTTTAAGTATATTGTAAAGACCGTGACTAAAATTAGAAATTTCAAAATCTGCTCAACTTTTTCACGCTTTAATGAGAAGAGTCTCGTCAGAGGTTGGGGAAAACAATGTGATGCTCAGGATTTCAATATCAAAATGTACCAACAGTAAAATTTTAATACAAACTCATATGTCTAATAAAATCTATAACAATTAGTTAGAACTTCTAATAGTTCAAATACGGACACAATCACGTAAGTAAAATAAAACATTTTCAAGACTCACCGTATTTTAAAAGGAACAGTAAATATAGTACAATAAAGAATTTGAAAAATAATAGTTAAGCTTATTCAGAATGTTAGTGAACTATATTAATCAATACAATACAGTAGGGCCCATATAGTTTAGTAAGCTATTTTCCAAATATAAATCAAATGTTGTAAAAGTAGGGAAAAAAGTTTCCTTATACTTAATATTACTTATTTACTCTATAGCATTGGGAACTCGAAAGTCCACTGCCGCATTTACGAAAGTACGCCACCTATTCCTATCTTGCTAGTTCTATACAGTCCACCTCATTATACCCAGTACCCAGTACCCTATCCGCATCCCTATATTTAGCTAGTTCTAACCAGTTGAGCTAATTCTATTGTAGTATGTATGGCATGTGAAGGATCCCGCCTAACTTACACATATTATTTTCAATAAACATGTTAATTACAATAAATGTTTGTTAATGAAAGAATCCTCCTAAAGTGGTGGGCATGGGTGCACCTCGAATATTAGCTCATTTTATGTGTAGAGACACGGATTACCCTCTTTCTACGGGACCTCTGAGCTAGGCTCAAGGGGACAGCAACTTGAAAGGGTGTTTTAACAACGTGAAGAGGTCCTATGTAAGGGGGAGGAACTACCTTACACTGTGACCTATCAATAAATCAACCATATCTATACCTCAGTTTTAGCTTATGTGGTGCTGACTGACAGTTCACAGCTGACTTCTGACAGTCAACATTTAGGTATATACCTAAATTTTGACTGTCAGAAGTGACAACTGCTAAAGACATGTTTTTTGCAGATCATATGGTTCGGCGTAGGGATACATAATTTGGTCTGGTAGCTTTTCAAAGCCGTCAGAAGTCAGCTGTGAGCTGTCAGTCAGCACCACATAAGCTAAAATTGAGGTATAGTTTAGTTTCGCAATTTACCAAAGGGAAAACTGACATTTATTTTAACCTACAACATGGTATTTAAGACATTTCTGAATAAGGATGATTATGATGATGATGGTGATGACACAACATCAACACATATAGTAGATTACCAGCAGCTATAAACACAAAAAAAAATCTAAACTATAAATTAATCTTTCAAATGATCCTGGAAGGTCGAGCACACTACCGTTAACTCTAACTGACAGATACCTTTACCACGTGGCCGGTCCATGTTGTCAACAACACATGTTCACGACCAGTCTCTCTACCATAAAAAAAAACTTCCTTCCAATTTGACCTCCATGTGTACCAACCCTCAAAACACGAAATGTCCATCTTAGGCCTTAATTATAATTACATTTTATTACATGAAACATACACTTAGTTAATTATAGACTAGGAGAGCTATTTTTCTACCAGAAGCTTGCACCTAAACCGTTTTCTGACTCAAATAGTACATTCTTGTGGTATGAAAAGCGGGAAATATGCTACCAAAACAAAATATACCCAAACCAAATACAAGCAAAGTTATACTTCACATAATTTTGAAATAGCCCCCTTAGGCCTTAATATTAAACGTAAATACTAATTAAAGTTTATTATTTTACCAAATATGAACTTTCTCCTATATAAAACCCCTCTAGTCAAAAGGTAGTTTCTGGATGGGGTTGGTGACAAAAGCATTTGGGGGGAAATTAAATGATCTTTCCTTCCACCAAGAAGTTCCCTCTTCTTCTAAAATATGGCCAGCTCCATAAATGCCTGGTTCATGTATCGTTTTGTCTAGATAGATGGTGCAGTTGGACACTCACTTACAGAGACCCCCAAATTATATTTCGCAAATAGGACGGACTCTGTAAAAAATATAATTTAGAAAGTGGCTGAGGCTATGGAGAAACATACTGGTTGGTTAATCAATCTCCTCCTAATACTTTCCAGGCAATCACCTGGGCCCTGTGTATCTCCAACACCTTACTCTTTCCAGGGTGTCAACGAATAAGCGTTGTACGTTCCCCATGCTTTGTTAGTGTTGGGATCTCTTAACACGTAGGCGTTATGCCTCACAACCTTGGTGAGTTCATACGGACCACTGTAGACCAAAAATAACGTCTTGATCTCTCTTCCCCAGAAGTTTGAAACTGGTGCTTCTTTAAGCAAAACAATATTGTCGATCTTAAATTGGGTCACTGGACCCCAGTGTGTTTTTTTTCTCAACTCACTAGCCTCTCCAACCTTTTCTTCACTAGGAGCGTTAACTGCCTCTGGATCAACTATCGTTCGGACATTGGCCGTCCTTGAGGTTCCTCGAACAGTTGGTCGAACGCATCCTCTCCTACCTTGCCAAAATGGGCTTCACTAGGAGTGAGTTTTGTAGGCGAGTGGACTAGGGTTTTCAGTATCGCCTCCAACACGTACACGCATTCCGACCATTTCATGTGCTGATCGTAGCAGTAGCTTCTGAGGAACCTGGATATCTCTTTCATATACCGCTCACAAGGGTTGGACGCTGGGTGCTGGACGGAACTGTGAGTGAGCCTAACACCTAACACTACTACAGTATTTCACCACATTTTTGCGGTGAACTGCATTTCATGGTCTGTAAGCAAAGCTCGTGGACACCCAACCTCTTGCACATATCCTTGCACTTTCCGGATGCACACCTCCACCGTGGCCTTCTTGATACTATATATCCGACAGAGCTTGGAAAATACATCGCAGATGATGAAAAGGTAAGTCACTCCTCCTTTGCTTTTAGGGAGCAAGCCATATAAGTCCACCGAGTCCAATTGATTTGCACCCTTTGGAATAATTGCTTGAAACTCACCAATGTAGCTTTTAGTCGTGTACTTGGCCCGCTGGCACATCCCTCAGATACTCAATTCACTCCTTATCATACCATCCAATCCTGGCCTGTAGTCATACCTTTTCAAATATGAAACACACTTGCGTGCTCCGAAATGTCTCTTTGCTGTATGCACATGTAATATCAATGGCCTTCGCAGAGTTTTAGGAATGAAAACTTTCAGCGTGTGTTCCAAACGGTTTGGCTATTAACACTTACGATAGATTGTGTCTCTGTGGACCTCGTAAATTGCAATATTTCTCTGTTGGTTTTTTGTCCCCACGAAACTTGGATTGTGTGCCAATCTCAAATCATTCTGAATAGAAGTTGTAGCAGAGTTATTGCTCTACAGGAACGTCAAGTCCCTCAGAGCCTCCTCCACCCCTGGTTCACCTCCTAGCACAGCCAAAACCAAGAAGTCCTCGGGCTTTCTCGTTTTACCAGACTCGCAATTTCCCTCCACGTCAATGGGTAAATGACTTAACGCGTCACTCTGTGAATTTTCTTTTCCTGATATATATTGAAGCTTGAGGTCAAACTCTTGCAGGGCCAAAATCCACCTAGTAGGCCTCCCACTCCTTAACCAACAAGTTTCCATAAATGCCAAAGCTTTGTGGTCTGACAAGATGACTATTGGTTTTCCCAATAATAAGCTACGAAATTTTTGTAGCGACCAAACTATAGCCAAACACTCCTTCTCAGTAACTGTATGGTTTAGCTCAGGGCCATTCAACTTCCTGCTGTCCATCGCAACTATTTTACGGTGATCATTTTGGTCCATCAGGTGTATCATCACCCCCAAAGCATAGCCACTCGCATCAGTAGTGACATAATACGTTTCATAGTGCTTTGGGTGATGCAGTACCTGCGTTTCGATGAACAAGTTCTTCAAATCCTGAAACGCCTTCCTCTCCTCAGAACCAAACTTCCACCGGGTCTCTTTCTTCAACAGTCTAAACAATGGTAATTCTCGTTTCACCAGCTTTTCCGTATAACAAAGACGTTCTTAACTTCATGGTCATGTTTGCGGCTTTGATCCTCTTAAGAACGTGCTGGAGGAGTATTATATGCTCCCTGAAACTGGGTGAGGTGACCAGGACGTCGTCAACATAGGCTCTTGCATATCTAACGCACTCCTCTCCCAATACCAAATCCATACACCGGGTGAACTCACTTTCACAACAAGCTAAACGCTTACGTTTTTGAGAAATTTTAAGAACCGACAAAACGTATCACTTTAACAAAATTACAACTTAGAAGAATCGCAAGTTTATTTACTAAGAGCACATGACTACAAACTAAAACTTTTTGAACAAGCCCTGCTAATGACTCGGAAGGGGTAAAAGCTATGACCTTGATATACCTTAGTTACTTCTGTGTTGGCTAATTTATAAACTTTGACTAGACTTCACTCGAGACAATGACATCCCTTACATTCCTACAGTATATAAACTGGGGTTTTCAATTTGTCTACACTTTCTAGAGATTGTTAAGCATAAATATGCGTCTCTAGCAGTGTCCGTTTCCGTTATTTGGAAGTGTTTTCACCGTAAGAGATCAATAAATGTTGCCGGGGAAATTTTAACTGTCGGTTTTAAAGAAGATTTCACTATTCAGATGTGTCCGTTAAGGGAGATTTCACTGTATCCGTACTAAATTGTAATTTAACTTGTCACTATGATACTAGATGGCCAGTTTATATTTAAAAGTAGATAATGTATGATGGGCTCCATTTAAAGTCACATTGACGAGTTAAAGTTAAATTGCTCGTTTGCTACTATTGGCTATTGGCTATTTTAAGGCCATATTTAATAACTTTGTATCTAGTTCTCTGGTCTTATGATTGAGTTACTGTACTGTAACTTAACTAGTCTCTAGGTCAATAGATGGCAAACTTTTTGTTGATTATAAACGAACTTATCCTCCGTTCGTGAGGTGGAAAATCCAAGCCCAATTCCTTTAATTCAATAATGTCGTCATTTATGTTTGTTAGAGTCTGTGGTTTCCCTTTTGAAGCAGTTTAAATTCCATCTGCCTCTTCGTGTTCATATTTTGTTACTTTAGACTGCTAGTCTTGCTAGGCATGCCCACCCCCTACAGCTACGCCCCTTGCTACTGCATTTTTTTTACATACCATTTGTCTATTCTCATGTTTAATAAATGTCAAATCCTTGTTACCCATTGCCTTTTATTTCTTGTTGGGAGATTTAGGGCTGGGGGTTTCACTATCAAATCCACCTCATTATACCATATCCATATCTCGAGCTAGTTCTATCCAGTCCCCCTCATTACACCCTATCTCTATCTTGAGCTAGTTCTATCCAGTCCCTCTCATTACACCCTATTCCTATATTGAGTTATTTCTATCTAGTCCACCTCATTACAACCCATCTCTATCTTGAGCTAGTTCTATCCAATCCACCTCATTACAGCCTATCCCTATCTTGAGCTAGTTCTATCCAGTCCACCTCATTACACCATATCCCTATTTTGAGCTAGTTCTATCCAGCCCCCCCTCATTACACCATATCTATTTCAGGTCCCTTTTAATGTTACCCTCCTGCGTCTAGGTCTAGGTATAGGGTATGTGACTAACCATTATGTAACCTCCTCCACTCCTCAGTAGCTTCCTCCCTTTTTGGACTAAGCATAATAATAATTTTCAATTCAATTTCAATTTCCTTTATTTAATAATAATAATAATAATAATAATAATAATAATAATATGAAAAGTAAAAAAAGACCTGGATAATAATTTGTACTACTATTAATCTGCATCTCAATAAAATATCATCTGAGCTAGGTACTTTACTTACCTGTAGCCTACAGAAGATGACATTGATTCTATCATTAAGAACTAATTACAACGCAAATCATGACCACAGCCGTGAGTAGCTTTTGCTATTAAAGCAACGCTTGAATAATATGTATAATTATTACAATAATGTACTGATTTTCGAGGTGTATTTTATCACTGAGAACATAGATTATATTTATCTCTCTGCGCAGTAATTATTATAAATAATTAAGAGATAGATTTGATGTTAGGTTTTATTTTGTTTTTCAAATGTTGGTTCGGAATATATAAATTACTGTTTAGTGTATATAACGAGTAGTTCAGTCTCGTGTGTTTACTGTTTTGCCGCTTTAAGTTGATAATCGTTGAAAACAAATTAGAATAATTGTGTTTTTGTGTTACAATTGATAGTAAAATATAGTAATCAATGGCAATATAGAGTAATTATAAAAAATAGTGCAGAAATATTTTGTTAGTTAAATTTTGCTGATATCATTATTACTTTTTTTTTAAACTACTTTTAGTTTTGAACACTTAAGAACTTTGGGAATATTTTGAAATGATATGTAAGCACCTTATCATCTTTTACACTATTTCACATAGGATACCAAATCATTTAATATTTTCTACTATCATACTAATAAGGAAATTGTGAATTTAATAACTTTATGATTATATTTATTTGAAATTATTTCATTCTTATAACATTTTGACAAGTTATCAATAAAACCCAAGTACACATGTAAACATAGCCCTATTAGACTAACATTGTGGTTTGATCCATGATCTCTTGTGATATGACGCCATCTCATAAACGAAAATCTTTTATTTTGTGAATATTGGCCTAATTGAGATTATTTTATTAGCAAATGAAACAGCAAGCAGAAGTTTAAGGCTGTGTCTGAATAGTCCGTCTAAGGGACCTTGGAAGCTGTGTGCACTTTAAAGTGTGCAATTGCACCCCTTATTGCGCACTTTACTAAGGGGCACATGCGACTTCCTTAGCTTTTTATATTGAATGAAAGTATTATATATTTTGTGAAAATGAAATAAAACATTCACATAATGTTAAATAAAACTAGTCTGGTGTTCTTTGTTAAATGTTAAATGGTTAAATTTCTCTATCTAGTGTGAAAATCTCTCTCAAAAGGAAATTAATTATGTATTAAAAGACATAAAGGGGTTAAATAAATAAAAAATATAGCTTCACCTCATTTTACTTTTATCAAAAGATAAATGATAAATATGAATTTGCGCCTTAAAAAATATGTCGTCATTGACAAAACACTATCAAAATTCAATGTCGTGACCATGGAAACGCATGTTTCAGAATTAGCCACCAGATGGCTCTAGCTATACTTTGCTGTCCGAAAACTATCATGCACCCTATGGACTTAGGGGCGCCAGAAACGTGTTAGATTAAAGCGTGCAATAAAGTGCACAAGTGCGCAGGGGACAGACTATTCAGACACGGCCTAAGTCAGTTTAGAAAGGAACCTTAATATGTTTACTTGTATTAGATAATTTAGTCTTAAAATATAATATATTATCACTTTATTTTAATATTTGACTTCCAGTGGGTCTAAGTGGGTCCAGTGGGATCTAAGTTATGTTTTCAGTTCATTTCAGTTTTAATTGAGTCTTGTGTGAGTTTGTTGGATGTAAAATTGTTAGTGGACGTGAGAGAGAGTTTTCGATTAGCTAGGAAAAGATTAGTTAACCATTTTCAAGACATTCATCTGTCGTGAAAAAGAGCAAATTGGGGTGGCTTTAGAAGATTACCTACTGTGGATTAATCAGCTCTATAATATATGTAACTCTTCAGTCATGGTATTTTAAACTGATTGTTCAACAATATTTGTTTCTGCTTGACTTGGGCGAGTTTGGTTTTTAACCGTTCATTACGGTATAACAAAGTTTTATATCAACTGTAAATATAGTATAATTGGATTCCCCACATTCTTGTAAGTGTAATGCCTGAAAGGTGTGGTTTTTGAGACAAAGTTTCCAAGTCACTCGGTTGGCCAGAGTCATCAGGTGGTGTAGGTTGCTATCACTGGCAGGAAATTACAACGTTGGACTAAACTAATCCCGACCATAACTAGGTTATAATACATGCACGTGCAGTTAATATTGGAGAGGGTCGAAGTGCTATGAGGAAGCTAACTTAAATGAAAATACAACTCACATATCGACTTTTACTTATTTGTTTGTAACCTTTAATTTGTTCTCTGTAGCCGTCTGTAATGAGAGTCCTTAAGAAAGTTGCCTCAACTTCTACAGACTTAAGAATCAAGACGCGGACGAAGCAATCTGTTACTGTGGAGTCGATCTCTTTCAAACTAAAGACTAGTGACCTGTCTCGTTGGCCGCATGGTCTAAGGTGTCACTCTTGTGTTAGACTAGAGTGCAGATGACACAAACATTGGGGTTCGAATCCCGGTCGGGTGTACTGAGGGTGGTTTCTCCAAGATGGTTTTCCACTCTTCCTCCACACAAATGTGAATACACTTCCTCTAAATTCAACCTTCCTCATCCCTAACTCATTAGCATAATTAGTAAATATTAAATGCATAGAGACTGAACAGGTAGTAAGATGCGGTGCTAAAAAAAAAGACTCAGTAGGTACATCTGCTTCAAGACTTGTAGTGATGGGTCGTTCATGAGCGAGTCATTTGAAGTGAACGACTCGTGAGCGAGATCTGTGAACAAGCACTTCTCACTTGGTGAGTGAGTCGTTTGCGCTGTCATTATACTCTGTCATTGAAAATCTGACACATTGACCAATATTGTATGTAGTGGTATTAACCACTCCCATAATATTACAAGCTCAAGTAAACCCATGCAACTTATGTGGTACATTTATTAAAGTTAATAACTCAATATCAATGAGTGTAAGTATTACACAAGTGTGCACCAGGCACCACTCCCCCTTCTCCTAGCCACCCCTTAGTGTGAATGAGCGAGCAAAAGATGAGTTAATACAGGGCCAGAGCTCAGCTGACTGAAAAGAGTCGACTCTTGATGTTTGCTGGTTACTATCGCTATCAGATTGTATCACTGACTACAATATTAAAGTATATTATTAAGAATTAAATAGCCAAAGCTATTATTTATGCTTTTAGTGAGGATTACTCCATCTAGATATCATATTCTGAAAATTGAAAAATGACACCTGGACACGAGAATCGAACCCAGTACCTTTGGTTTAGAAAATATGGCTTAAAATATGAGTGAAGAATGACCCTGGGCACTGGACGATTCCTGGATAGCTCAGTGGTTAGAGCATTGGCGTACTAAGCCAAAGGTCCCGGGTTCGATTCCCGTGTCCAGGTGTCATTTTTCAATTTTCAGAGTATGATTTATTATTATTATTATTATTATTAAAGAACATAATTTTGCTATTCATACACTACAGGTTAATCACTAAGGCTAATTAATATAAATAATACATATCAAAATATTCATCAAAAGCATATACACTTGGGATAAGTTAGACATAATTTGTTCAGAAGTAGAAGAGGAAAGTACAGGGATTCACTCGCTCGCTCACAGAGGTAGGGGAAGGTGCAGGTATTCACTCACTCACTCACGCAGGTAGGGGAAGGTACAGATATTCACTCGCTCACTTTCAGAGGTAGGGGAAGGTACAGGTATTAACTTACTCACTTACGTAGGTAGGGGAAGGTACAGGTATTCACTTGCTCACTCACGGAGGTAGGGGTAGGTACAGGTATTCACTCGCTCACTCACGGAGGTAGGGGAAGGTACAGAGCTTGGGAGCAAATCAGCCATACAGTGAACAATATGACCCATATGAACCACTCTTTTGAAAGACTCAAACTAACTACAGTAGAATAGTTTGATCCAGTTTTCTTGACTAAAAAATTCTGTTGGTGGGATCTTTATTAATCAACTGACAATATTAATTATTATTCTGTGCAGGTGTGATTGCGACACCTTAGACCAAATAGTCTGCAATGGAATACTCCTCCAGATCTGACTCCAAACTTTCCAAAGGGAACATTTCACTGGACAAGCGATCTAGAATAGATAGTTCAGATGTTAGTGATGACTCACCAAATAGGGTGACTAAAAGACACAAATCAATTTTGAATGAGAATTTAAACAAAAATGATTTGGAGCTATCTGGGGAAGAATCGGAACTTGAACTTAATAAAAATAAGAAGAGTCCGCCTAAATCCCACACTAATAGTCGACCTAAACGAACTGTTAAGTCTCGCCCAAGTAAAAGAACCCAAGAAAGTGATGACTCTGAAATATTGGAAGACAGAAGTGATTCAGATTTTGAAGTGGATCATGTTTCAAAAGCCAAAAGAACCAATCTAGGGCCCATTATAAAGAAGAATATCAGGAGTAAAGCTAGCAAGAAAAGTTCAAAACATGTGAATAAAGACAATTCAGATACGAGTGGTAACGAGTCTTTGCCAGGATTAAAAGAGAAAAATGTAAAAGATAAGGAATCAGGAAACAGTGAAGGTGAAACTTTAGAAAATGCTAGAAATATGTTTTCTCATTCAAAACCTCAAAAAAATCCAAACAATGTTGCATCAATAAAAAACAGAGGGGGAAATGATAACTCCTCTGATTCTGATGCTGATCTTTCTCAATATTCCATTAAGGCTTTCACTAATAGAATCGACTCTAACTTTGAATTGAGCGATGACACTGTAGAAACAAACAAGTTGGTCAAAGAAGAGGAACAAGTGATAACAAACAACGAGTCATCGCATGGGGTGGAGGCTAAGAAACTAAGTATTTGTGAGAAGCTTAGTGACGGCAAGGATATATTGACCTTGGCAGACAGTTCTACAAATAAACCTGATAAAACTGAGAAAAACCAACCAAATAAACTTGACTCAAACTCCATTCTTAAATACTTGAAGTCAACTGATAGTGATTCTGCTGAGGAGGGGTCGAATAAACTTGGTTTAGGAGATTCAACAGAAGATAAAGATTCAGATACAGAAAGGCTTACACAAGCACAAAATGATGTAAATAAAATGCTACAAAAGAAAGCAAAACTTCATTCAGAACTTGAAGATGATTCAGATGAAGAAGTGGTAATAAAAAAACAAAAAGCTCATTCAGAA
>CABFWB010005678.1:24028-42084 GCA_902151455.1 Timema bartmani | reverse complement strand
ATATATATATATATATATCATGAAACACTGAAGGACAACGAGGGTATCAAGTTTAGCTATAACCAGTCCATTAGTTATAAAATTATAAGGGTTTTATGCCCACAAAAGTATGATCCTCATGTAATAAACAAAAATATAAAAACAATTTAAAAAAATCCTCACCAGAGGACTAGATATGAAGGCTATATTATCATGTGAAATAATTTTGCTTGGATGATAATTTTATAAGGTCACGTTTCACTAAAAAAGAAATCCTGACAAATATTTAAAAGATGGGATGAAATAAACACCGTATTGATTATGTCTGTTTATTGGCTGTGGTCTAGGGAAAGTGAGGTTGAGTGTGTAGAGTTGATTGGCATAGTTTATGAATGATCTACTCAGGTAACTGTCCTTGTATAAAGAGAAATATAGAATAAGATATATATCCTCAAAAATATGTAGTCTGCCTCAACGGCCAAATGTCCTAAGGGGTCACACTCGTGTTAGACTGGCTTTCTGATGAGATCTGGGTTCAAATCTCAGCCAGATTAACTGTAAGTGATTTTCTCTAAATAGTTTCCCACTCTACTTCCACCTCTAAAATGCTTCCTTCCCTATCCGCAGATTAATTATAATGTATATTGAATGTGTATAATCTGGAAAGGTAGTAAGACATGGTGATCAAAAAATTGTTTCATCCTTTTCAATTAATGTCAATTAAGGTCAATGTTAATGATAAGGGAGATCCTTCAAAAAAATCTCTAATTTTGGTTTTTATTTTGTAATACAAATATTCTGGATATTTAGAGTTAGTGCTGCTTTTACAACTGCCCAGAGGGCACAGGAATGCCCACATATTTTAGGGCAGATTGACAAATTTTGCAATTAAATAATATGTTAAAAACAAAAAGTTCATACCAATAATGTCTTTATTACGAGAGAGTTTGGAGCCCTAAGAGGTTTTGAATTCTATCAAAATCTGTGTAAATATTGTTGAAAAAGAGTTTTATCATAGCAAGCAGTGACAAATTTGCGTTGAACACTTTTCAATCTGAGGGTCAGTTAAGGTGATGGAATTCCATGCCACACTAACATATTCGAGATTTAAACTGACCAAAGCATAATAACAACCTGTAATACAGTAAACTTTTGAGAATGTAAAGGTGATAAACTAAAGACAAGTAATTTCAGAGAGTGATAAAATATATAATTGACATGATAGTGGAAGTAGAGCTTTTGCTTTAAGATAACACCCAGATCATTAATATAGATACAGCCTTATTGTCAAATTTATAAATGAAAAATTAGGGGTGGTTTTCTTGGTGAAAGATGAAGATTTAGTATTAGATTTATTGATAGATATTTCATTTTCAATAAACCATCGTTATATACCATTTACGCAAATTTGTAAATCCAAACATTCAACGAGTGAATTGATGATTTTTAAAAGTTTGAGATCATCAGCAAACAGTAAATAGTTTGAAGATTGTATGTACTTACCAATGTCGTCGATTAGTCGAGGACATAAATTAGACTCTAGAGATATTTATATCACAAGGGACAAAGAAATTGAAGGTGCTTTATTTTATTTTTATGGTAACATATACTATACAAATATACTCTAAACATACATAGGAGATTGAATGGCCGAAATTCCTAAGTTTGCAGAGAATAATACTGTGCTGACGTATATAAAAAGCTATACTTGCGTGAAAATAAATGGCATAAATTTGACCTTGGGTAGAAACTTGAGGGGCAACATAACCCGGAGATTCTACTAAGCTAGTTACATTAGATTTATTGTTTCCAAAATCATGTTATTTACAAGATAATTTATTTATCAAATGCAAAAAGCAGTCCTCATGCATTATTTTATAATGAATAATAATTTAACAATAACAACTATATTTTCAATTATCTTCTTTTTTACCTACCTGTTCTGGATATACACATATGATAGCTACCCGCTTCGGTGGCCACGTGGTCTAACACGCTACTCTCGTTTTGGACTAGAATGCCAAGGACTGGGAAATCGGGGTTTGATCCCGAACGGGTGCACTGAGGGTGATTTTACAGAATGGTTTTCCTCCCTCCTTCCACGCAAATGTGAGTTCATGTCCTGTAAATTAAGCCTTGCTAATCCCTAACCGATTAGTGTAGTTAGTATATAGGCGTATAACCTAAACGGGTAGTAAAACGTGGTACTAAATAAATTGCTCTAATAGGGCAATAGGGTAGAAATGGAGTAGGAAGAATTTTGGAGCTGACCTACCCAAATTTGCGTGGAAAGAGAGTGAGAAACCATCTAGGAAACACCACCTTCAGTAGACTCAACCAGGATTCAAACCCTCAAGCTCCATCATCAGCAGACTAGTCCAACATGAACGTGACCCCTCGGACAATTCCCCTAATCAAGCGAGTAATTTCCTTTATTACAGTGCTTACCAACAGTTGCAAGCTCTACAACAAGCCAACAACGAAAGGTACACAAAAATAATACGTACATAATCAGGTATGGGATAGGCAAAGAAACTGTGCATATAGCTCATAAAACAACAACTCGTACTTAATCCATCCTCACTAACTTTCTACACACTTCCCTATCCTTGCATACTCCCTTCTCTTCAACAACATCCATACACCGAGTCATACATGTGATTTTATTCTTAAAACTATTAATGTTTCTATCTTTCACACATTTGACCACGTCTTACATGGCCTACCCCTTCCTTTTGAGCCACACACTCTACCTTCATACATTTATTTCGTCACTTGATCCACTCTCATCCTCCCAACATGCCCAAACCAACGCAAGACGCTTATTTTACATATACCTATTGGATTCCCTTTCAAACTACACTCCTTCAGCACACATTCATTACTGACTTTGTCCATATGAGTTTTTCCACATACATATCCCACGCTTCATATCCATAAAATAATGTTGGCGTCAACACACTTTTATATACTGCCATCTTTGCCTCTTAAGATCATTAATTTTTTGCAATAGTCCACATATCCAACTACTCTCCGAGATGCCTTCACCCGTCTGTCAATTTCACCATCTATCCTTCCATTTTTTCACAATAATAATACAATTATTAATATACGGAACAACTTAAATCATTAAATGTCGCATACAATTAAAACTTGATAGGTATAAACACCTTTTATTCAGCTAAATCTAGATAAATTAATTGATGGAGTGCAAAATTATTTTATTTAAACTAAAAAGTGAATAATTATTTCATTTATAAAGATCAAGTCAGCTAAAAAATGGTTGTGTTTGTGTATTTTGTAATTTACTTGATATTTCTAAATGAAATAATTATTGACTTTATAATTTAAATAAAATCATTTTGCACTCTATCAATTAATTTATCTAGATTTAGCTGACTAAAAAGGTGTTTATACCTATCAGGTTTTAATTGTGACATTTAAGTATGTTCCTTATACTAATAATTTTATATATATCTCCCCTTACCTCAATAATTATAATGAATATTACTAAAATAATAACAATAATAATCTGAATCTTGCTGAATGCCATTCAAATAACTATATCATTCACATGTGACATGAGCCCCGCTCAGTTAGGCTATCCTGTACACACGGTAGGCTAGCCCCGTTTTGTTCCCCCTTGCAGCAGACTGACCCGCTACGCAGGCTGGTGCTGAGCTTGTCATCTACCAGCGAGTAGGCCTACAGACAGGGCCTACAACTATTTTGAAGGACTACGATGACCGACCTATAGTCCTTACTCTTCGAGAGACGAGAACTTATACCCTAATTTTGGTTGGAAGAACAGTAGAGAAAATTCAAACATAATTTTTTGCATCCAACATTGATAACATTTTACTATATTATTAGTGTTATTTTATAGGTATTAATAATATCTATCAAAAGTGACAGCTGCAGACAACATAGCTTTATGCATGAATATATTAAAATTGTTTTAGTAACTTTAGTAACTTACTTCTACTGTTCTTACTACCAAAATCATACTATACACTCCCAGGTGCTGGTTTTTTCTAGAGCTGAGCATGGAAAGGGGGGAGTGGTACATATACCCTTTTAGTCAGTAGGTCCTAAACACCAACCACCCAAGCAGATGTTTAATAGCACACGTACTGGTGGGTATGTGGACAAGGACAAGCCAGTGACGTCTAATCTAGTTTGTCAGTGACAGGGAGATCTAGGTTCGAATACTGGATATTGAATGTGATTTTTATTAAATTGATGCTTACTCTACATTTAAATTTACGAAAGAGTATAACAAAAAAAAATCATGGAAAAACTGGATAATAATGGAACAAGCTTAGGGTTATTGGAGGCCAACTATGATATTATTATTATTATTATTATTATTATTATTATTATTATTATTATAAGTGCTTTATAAGTTAATCAAAAATCGAAATATTAACGCGTGGAATCACACTTATAACTTTTAATAACTCCTAATTCTCTTCTCTTAATGTCTCCACACTGAATAACTCATAGTTATTCTGTCTAATTATTCTGTCTGAATGTCTCCTCTCCGAATAAATACAAATTATTCTGTCTGATTGTCTTCATTTTGAATAACTCATAGTTCTCCTGTCTGAATGACTCTACTTTGAATAACTCTTAATTATTATCCTGAATTCCTTTCATTTGTATATTAAAAACTATTTTTAAAGTGATTCGAACCAGGGACCTCAAGATAGGTCTGACCATAGCATAAAGCGTATCACCTGGACTCTTACAATCATAAACAAGTCCTTTAGGCTTGTGGGAAACTTTGATTTAACATAGATTTAAGATTGCGGACTAAGAATCAAAACGTGTATTTATTATAAAGTCACATTTTAGACACTTAAAATTTATCAAACGTGACTCATTTTCAGAAGGTAAATAAATGGTACGGCGCACCGCACAGACTTTCTCTCTCTTTCTATAAACTCGTAAGATTTCTGAACGGAATAATGTACATTGTATCATCACCACTCCACATAAGAACACGCATAAAATAATATACAATGATATATAATCAATGAGAAAAGAGGCGCATCTTTGTCCACCTAAGAGCATTTCAAACAGTTTAATGTCTTCCACAAGGGTCAACACTTCGTATTAAAATTTCGATTTCTGGTTAAAATTTTAACATTTTATAAGGTGTTGCAGATCTTCAAGTCATCGCATTGATATTTAATTATTCATTTATACATTTTGACCAATAAAAAATGTAAATATTGACTATTGAGTCTAAAATGGAGATAGATCATTGCTATGCAAACATTTCTCCTAAGAGCTTTAAGGAAAAATAACATACTTTTTTAGATACTTATATTTAATTACTCTATGGCATTGGAGAATTATTGCGTTAAGACTTAAGTAGTATATGTTTACAACTAAAGCTCACAAAATTGTATTAATATATTTGCAAATATCTCAGAAACTGTTGCTTTTATAAAAATATATGTCAAATAAAAGTTTTTTATTTCTAATAGTCCTACAATTTTGCAATGATAAGTTGTTTAGTTTCTCAAATAGTTGTGGAGATACGGAAATTAACGCTTCTGTAAAGTACCCTAAAAATCATTTTCATAGGAAAATGAAAATAGCCAGTTTATTTATAATCTTAATCAACGCCTAGATACGAATTTTAATCAAAATCGTTTGAGCAGATTTTGAGAAAACCAAATTTTTCTCTTTTCGCCCTTCAGTAAACTACCCTTAATTTTAAGTTTTTATAGACACACAGACAGACGGCATTGCAAAGACTATTTTTTAGGGTTCGGGGGGTCATGAGACGTCGACATCCATCAACATTTCAGGTTAGTTTTTTTTTACGGTCGCAATACTTAAACTTTAATGTCCAAAAAGTTAAAAAAATTCATATAATTGCGTATAGATTGAAAGTTATTGATTTTATAAAAATATGTTTCGGATAAAATATCTGTATTATAAATATATATACATATTTGTAATGCTAAGTAATTTCATATCTCAAATAGTTTCGGAGCTATTATAAAAAATGTTAATTTACGCATCAGACCGGAGCCCTTAAAGCCATTTTGCCGAAATATTGAGAGTAGCCATTTTGTTTGGAATATTTATTAATGTTCATAAATGAAATTTAATCAAAATCGTTAGAGCCGATTTTGAGAAAATCGACTTTTTCTCTTTTTTCCCTTCAGTAAACTACCCTTAATTTTAGGGGTAGATATCCAATTCCAAAAACCCCTCGGGGCAACCCTATGAAAACCCTAGATATCAAGTTTCAGCTCAATCAGTAAAATAGTTTAGGCTCTAGTTAGAGGTACAGACAGACAGGCAGACAGACAGACAAAAATTCAAAAACCACTTTTTCGGATTCAGGAAGTCATGAAACGTTAAAATTCATCAAAATCTCGAGTTCGATTTTTTTGATGATCACCATACTTTCTCTACCTGTAAGATAGAGAGAAAGTAAAAATAATAATTCTAACGTGTCAAGAAAAAAAGTGTAGACTATTTTTCAACAATTATTTTGGAATTTATAAAAAAAAATAGTTTCTATACCTAATAATGGACGTCTGTGAATATTAATTATGAAATATTAATGTGAGGCGTTTTTCTCCTAAATGGTTTCCAACCTCCTTCCACGTAAATGCGGGTACACTTAATCTAAATGATACCTTCTCCCGGACTCCGATAGAGTAAATATGAAGAATGAAAATAGATCGTTTGGGAAATAAGACGAGTATCACTAAAATAAGTTATAAAAAAATACATTTTTCTGCAGAATTCTCACTTTAAAAAACGTTTAATCAAGACGTTACCCGCTAAGGAGGCCGCCTACCGGGTCACTGAGGCACTTGCAGACGTATAGAAATCCCGCGTTATTTAAATAGTTTTTTTAGCATCGCCTCTTACTAACCATTCGGGTTGTACGCCTATGTTGTAATTACACTACTGGTTTAGGGATTAGGAAGGTTTAATTGAGAGGAAGTGCACCCACATTTGCGTTGAAGGGTAGTGGTAAACCACTTAGGAAAAACCATCCCCAGTACACCCAAACGGGATTGAACCCCAATCTCCCCATCTCAGGCCGTCTAGTTCAACATGATAGTAGTGCGTTAAACCACGCGGCCACTGAAGCGGGTAGGAGGATTGTTATTTCAAAATATCGTTCAGGACTAAATAAGGACGAAAGGTGTCAACTTGACAACATGTAATCAAAAACCTAAGTCAAAGTTTTGTAAATAAAAGGTGAAACTAGTTTACTTAACAGGAGTTTCACATGAAATATCACAGTTCTAAGACAAAAAGTTAGTGATTAGAAACATAGATACAGCCTCCTTAATATAAATATAGCCACTTTTAAACAGGCTCAAAACAGAAAATTCTAAGATAGGCTAACTGAGAATTAATTGTGAGTCTTCTACCTGAGAGTTAGTCCCGATGTGCTTCCCATACATTCAGATTATTATTATTATTACTATTATTAGCACCGCGTCTTACTACCCGTTCGGTGTATACGCACTTACGCTAATGTGTAATGTTAGGGTGATTGTGAGATGAAATGGAGGACTTACAGTTTAACGTGGGATCCGAACCACGGTGGATGTGGAGGCCTGGCATTCCACACATTCACAAGTTGTGATTAATACACGTCTTGTCAGAGGTGAAGGAAGGGTTTGGTAATCTGATGAATCTGTGCCAGGACCGAGGATTGAGACCCGGACCCCCAGCACAGAAGTCTGACACCTTATCCCTAAACCGTAAGTCACCCATACATTCGAAGCTGAGTATGCACTCAGGTCTTCCACCAGTTAGTACTGCCTGCACCATCTGGGAGAAAGAACATTTCATAGGGAGTCCTGAAAGTGTGGTAGCTTCCCGTTTCTTTACACAATGGATTTTTACCAGCGAACGAGAAAGAACCTACCAATTTTAGTGGGAAAGGCATTTTCCCATACTTTCCAGGTTTTTTCTTACATTCCACAATCGACATGGATCCTACGGCTTTACTTCTCCTTAGAAGAAAGTTGCACTACGGATTTTTATCGCTCAAGAAAAAACCGTTGATCTAGTCTGGGTGTGAAACCACGAACATTGGGTCCTGAGGCAAGCACTTTACCCCAAGACCACCACAACAACAAAAACAACAATTGAGACTATTGTTTTACTGAATCTTAATTGCGATCCCCATAGGAAATATCACAGCGCGATATATCCCTTCAATTAGGTGGTACCTTAATAAAAACAGAAATAATTGTATTTCAATAAATATTGACATGACGTCACAAAGACACGACTTCATAGGTGCAACGAAATTCTTTATTTGATCTAGTTTCCACCGCCAACCTTCCAACCTTCCAGTATAGAAGACTTAGGAAACGATAATTTCACCAGATTAATTTTTTTATTTAAACACCAAGCCTGTGTGATGTTGACACAAGAGTTAAAACCTTATCAGACTCACTGATAAGCAATCTTCAACATGGTTGTATACTTTTTATTTAATCCCGCCCGGTTCATGAGATGGAAGGGTCAATGGCCTTCCTCAAGTCTTTGGCGGGAAGAAGGGATGGGTTTGACTAAATGTGTCACCTGGGGTATTTGTCCGTCCGCCTAATTAATTCTAACCGTGACGTCACGCGAGGAGGCAAGGATGATTATCACGCCGCTAAGAGACAACAAACAACACGTCTGGTAGTTTTAGTCAAGGGCGGTCGGCTTGCGAGAGGCATTGATGGTTGAGGTTTGAGTCGAACGAGATGCGTCTTTAGGAGCAGTAAGTCCCGTGTGAATGGTTCCGCTTCTAACGAGAGATGCGGGCTATGAACTGTATACTTCAACGCATCGATTCACACGTGACGATAACTTTAAGAAAGTGATTGTTTTCGACTCGAAAAACTCAGTGTGATTTTTTTTTATAACCGGCTCAAAAATGACATTTTTTGAAGGCACGGTTCTAAATTGTTTTAAGTGATTTGACATTGAATAATAATTATTATTGGCAGATTTCTGTGACCTTGAAGCTGCAACAATGCTTCGATGAGATCTCTAATCAAGTGAGTTGACACTTTTGAATTATTGGCTGGAAACTAATGATGGGATGATTTTACATTAATGTTCCTTAATAACTTGGTGTGGAATCTAGGGACTCGAGGATTTGAAAAATTTAAGATTTACATTTTTTTAATTAAGAAAAAATTCATTTATTTATTTAAAAAATAATTATTATGCTTAACTCACTAAGGCTTTGACGAAATTAAGTACAGGACAAACCCAATACCAGGCCCTAGATAGTTATCATTAGTTACTTTGTCTTAAGACAGGTCCATTCCTTTTGTCAGTGAACTTAGACCCCCCCACCCCCCAATACACCCTGTCCTCTACCTCCTCCTTCAGCTCCCAGAATTTTCTTCTTTCAATCAAATCATTTAATATTTGAATCCTCCTTCCTCCAAAGCTCCTCTTTCACGCAACCTTTCCTCCTATGACTTCATGCAGAAGACAGTTCCTCCTAAGGGTATATCCGATCCAGTTTGCTTTGTACCGAAGAATCACATCCAAAATGGTTCTCTTCTCACCCACTCTTCTTAGGACTTCTTCATTTGTCACCCTATCTGTCCACATGATCTTATCATGTCTTATTTATCACTTAACTAGATTTGAATATATATTACTGTATAAACAAAAAGCTATAACTTAGCTACGATTTATATTTCCTGTACTAACCAAAGATTAAGTGTGAACAAAATTAGATTTTAAGGGTAAATAATCATTTTATTTATCATATTAAAAACTAAGATCCAGATTAAGGATTATAAGAATGTTACAAAAAAGTTCTCAACCATATCCTGTATCTCGAAAATTTTCTTTGCAACACTATTAATTTATATTTGTAAAATTTTTTTTATGAAATTTAAATCACCTTAAATCATTTATATGAAGAATGATTAACTTATATAATGTATTATTAAGAGCGTGCATCATAGCAGGCCCAATTCAGCTCCCGGCTCGTTTGTGTGTATGTCGCGAGAGATATGGGAGTAAAAGGGAAAAGAAAATACCAAAATATGTCAGAAAAGTGTGTAGTGCATTTATATTTGAATTATTACTCGAAATTTTCCACGGTGACGATGGGGGACAAAGCGACAAAGTTTTTTTGTTAATAACTACAGTATGCCCCTACTATGACAGAATGAAGATTTGTGCACAGTGCTTGTATATGAAACAATTTTAAAATGTTCAAAAATAGCCTTTTCAATGCAGTTTTTATCCAAATATCATTTAATATTTCAACAATATTCTTTACTAGGAACTTCCATTAACTTTCTATCTCCATTAATGGTTATTCATAAATGATCCTAGTGAAATATTTTTCGTGTAAATTTATGATTTCGAGCCGACTGTATTAGAGTTGATGGGCATGTGATATACGCTCTTAATGATTACAAATTTGGATGCTAAAATTCAACAACACTACTGTAGAGGTCATGCATGATCTCTTTGAAACACAAGCTTAAGTATGAAAATTGGTTTGAATAATATATATTATTAATGAAATGAAAATGAAAAACATTTGCGTATACAGGGTACCGATTTAACGGTATCAACACTTAAATGGGTGACCATCCAGTCTACGTTTGTCTACACCTTAATCTCGGTTCCAAATTACCTATCTAGATCCCAAGCGATAATAGACTCGTTCTATCAAGTGGCAACATACTACAACTTAAGGTCTATTTTGTAAGTTTATCTTCATGAGAAGCCTCAACGAACTACCGTGCTCTAATTTTCTTTCCTTTATCTAATCATTCAAGTTTTGAAGAGACAAAAGAGTATAAATAGTTCCCGTTTTATTACATCGTCTATATTTAGGGTAGTGTGTTCTACAGCTCCTTAAGCATTATATAGTTATATTTTATGTTATTGTTTCCGTTCGTATAGGACATCCAAGGTTGGAAAGTTAGTGACAGCTAGGAGTAGATTCTTAATTATTGCAAACATTCGCTGAAAATTAAATGTCAACACATTCGGAAATAATTAATATTTGCTTGATAATAGGCCTACTATCTTATCAAAGTGCTATCAAACGAGCCTAATAATAATACTTCCCAAAGGAGTTGCCCTACTGTATAGTTATTGGTATTTTCATTATTTATCTAAAGAACTAAACATATTAATAAAACTAAAATGTTATTTGTTTTGCGGCTGTTACAGCAAAAGATATGTTAGTACATGATATAGTAAATTAAAAATTATTATATTCACTTGTATTTTGTTATAACTGGCCAACTCAAAGAATAAATATTTTTATAACGTAGAGAAAGAGCCATTTAAAATATTAGTTTCAAAATTAAATTTTTCTTTTAACACAACCGACAATATGGTTTGTATGGCGTCATCAACCACTCTTGTTTCGACTGGTTCGCCATCTTGATTTCAAAAGAAAATGTAGGGTTGCCAGATTTCTTGGTCGTCAAAACCGGAACAGTGATCAACTAATATATATATAAAGAGTTATAGAAGCAAGCAATCATCGAATTATTGTATATAATACGTTAATTAAGAACAAAAACAAAACAATCTCAGAACGCAACTTAAAAATTACATATTTAAAATTTATACTGAAAATATCGAACAAGGTCGAGCCACTCGGCGTCCCGCACGTCGAGTGTGGCCGCTACCGGTTTGACAACGCCAAACATTGGTAAGAATCTAAAAAGCGATAAACCAAGATATTTGAACGTCCCGAAAGATCTAGCCGGAGCACCGGGACTTGAGACTCAAAATCGAGACAATCCCAATTAACCGGGACAACTGGCATCTGGCAATCCTAAGAGCATGCCATATTTTAAAAGCTCTCTTTTGTAAAGCATTTTTTAAATGAACACTTACGCCGCTTCCAACAAAGAGAAACATCGAAACGGTTATTTACATAGTTTCGTGTTTCAAAAATGTAAAAAATGTTAATGAATAAAACAAATTGTTTGTTGTGAGAGTTTTGACTGCCAAAAGTAAGTTATGGTCTTGCAGATCATATGGTTGGGCGAATGGATACATGGTAACTTTTACTAGCTGTTACCTAACACCCTTCTAACCATGTATGCCCTATATTCAGGGATCTTCAACCTTTTAAGGTCCAAGGCCCAAAGTTTCTAACTATTGTTGGCTCGCAGGCCGTAATACTGTACACACAATATTGGGAGAGGACACTTAATATATAATTTTTCTTTTGTCGTCCCAAATGTTTCAGCGGGGATGAGGGAACGCGAACAATCTCGACTAGGTTCGAACACTCCCGACAATGTTCGAACACTCCCGAAATAGTACTTCCTACCTTGTCTACTAGAGTAGTTTCTGCCGGTTCAAAGTCAAGTTGTATGAAAACGTAAAATCTTTCTTCGCGTTTAAAGCAAAATTAGTTTACAAAATAACTTAACATACGTATTTATTTAATTTAATTATATAGGCCTAAAATATAAATCTGTATTTGTAATTTCTTCTCTTGAAATAATTTTATACTTTTCATGATCCAACGGGCCGTAAAAATGTTACGGCGGACCATGGGTTGAAGATCCCCTGCCCTATATTATACATTACATGGCTAAGGCTAACAATTGTACATGAATAGAAATACTTGATACTAGGCATATAGTATCGAAAGAAAAGTATCGGAAGAAAAATATCAATACCGTACTAGTATTGAAAGAAAAGTATCGATAACAGTACGTATCGGTATCGAAATTTTAATCTAGAAGCATATTTTTTCTTATCTAATAATAATAATTTTAACTTTTGCATCATAATTATATTTTCCTATTTATTTAAAAACTGAAAATTATCATGGTTTTTAATACTCTAAAACAAACTTTACGAGATGCTTTTTCGCTATCCAACTTTTAAAAACATTTACATAATTCACTTCTAGGAGGTGCCATTTTTTAACCACATTGATCATTTATATACTCTATCAAGATAGATTATTAATATTGACAGACCATAGAAGAATTGACGCTTTGCTCTGCTTCATCTGCTTAAACAAAGCACATAAACTTTTCTGATTCGTCTGCTTGTTGGGACATCCATTATTTGAGTGAGTTCATTGCGTTCTACAAAAGTTTCTTTTGTTTAGTTTGTGATGATCATGATCATTGATAAAGGGATAGTAGACTGGTCACCACTCACCCCGTTGCCCAGTCAGGTATCAGGCTAAAACAAAGATGAAAGAACCGCCTTGAATTATGATAAGCTAAAAGAGATTGATTTCTAGAGTTGCTTCATTCTTGTCGTGCAGAAAACGAGTGAGAAGTGAAACAGTGTCATTTGTTCTTTCTCCACAGTCCACTCTAGTAAAAATGTAATCCCAACATGAGTGTCGATGGCAAAAAAGTTGTCTCCTTCGATACCGATCCGATACTGGAGTGTGAGTACTAATATCAGTAGAAGTATCGGAAAAAGGTATCGAGTAAAAAAATACTAGTATCGAAAGGAAAATATTTATATTAGTAAAGTATCAATACTTTTTTCATATCCCTACTTGAGACATCGATATTATCTTTACGCTACGTACTATGTATCCGCACTAAAGTAACACAATATTTGTAAGTTTGAAGAATGTCACCTGTACACGGGAAGTGAACCAGAGACTTTTAGCTGAGTACGCTAGTGTTTTACCACTGAACTATTAATGTTTCATCCCATGCTCAGGGTCAATCTTCACTCAACGTTTTAAGGCAGAGTTTGTCTGTCTATGAGTGAAGATTAACCTTTGAGAATTAGATGAATCATGGATAGCTCAAGTTCATTCTTCACTCAACGTTTTAAGCCAAGAGTCTGTCTGTCTATGAGTGTATATTAACCTTGAGAGTTATATAAATCATGGATAGATCAAGTTCATTCTTCACTCAACGTTTTAAGCCAAGAGTCTGTCTGTCTATGAGTGTAGATTGACCTTGAGAATTAGATGAATTATGAATAGCTCAAGGTCAATCTTCACTCAACGTTTTAAGGCAGAATCTGTCTGTCTATGAGTGCAGATTGACCTTGAGAATTAGATGAATTATGGATACCTCAAGGTCAATCTTCACTCAACGTTTTAAGGCAGAATCTATCTGTCTATGAGTGCAGATTGACCTTGAGAATTAGATGAATCATGGATAGCTCAAGGTCATTCTTCACTCAACGTTTTAAGGCAGTCTGTCTGTCTCTGAGTGCAATTGACCTTGAGAATTAGATTAAACATTGAAAGCCCAAGGGCATCCTTCACTTAACGTTTTAAGGCAGAGTTTGTATATGAATGCAGATTTACCTTGAGAATGAGATGAATCCTGGATAGCTAAACCAAGGGTCCCAGCTTCAATTCTCGTGTCCGGGTGTCATTTTATTTTTTTCAAATATATGAATTTGTGGTCTATATTTGGAAAAAGGGGAAAAGAGCAGTTTAATATTAAAGTTTGTCATAATTATTTCAAAAATACTATCTCGCAGTAGTTCAAGCCTAATGAAATAGCCACTATTGTAGTATATTAAGCTAATATACCCTAATCTAAATTATATACTAGTCATCTTTCTTAATATTTTGATTTATTAAGCATAACACACTTATTGGTTAAGCTTCAACATCTATACCAAAACTCAAGATTTTCTTTAGTTAAACCAGTTCATCAGTCTTTTGGAATAACATTATGTTGGCCCGTAAACTTATCTGCAACAATAATATTTACAGGTGTCATTGTTTTTGGATTATCTATACTCAAATGCAGGGTTAAGATTTTTTTTTGTCACCGAATCTTACTACCCGTTCAGATTATACACTTATGTATTAACTACGCTAATGGTTTTAAGGATTAGGGAGGTTATATTTATAGAAAGTGTACCCTCATTTGAGTGGAAAACCATTTAGAAAAACCACCCTCAGTCCACCCGGCCGAGATACGAACCTTGATCGCTCCGTAATCAGCAGTCTAGTCTTCTGCCAGAGTAGTGGGTTAGACCACGCGGCCACCGAAGCGGTTCTCGTAATATGTAGGCTACTTATTACGCTGATCCAGGGATTAGGTCGTTTGTATTTAGAAGAAATGTACTGCATTTGAATGGAGGGAAAGTGGGAAACTATTTCAAGGAAAAAAACCCTCAGTACATCCGGCCAGGATTCGAACCCCGATCTTTCCGTCCAGCTGACTTTAGAACCTTATTTATAGCATTCTATATCTACTAGGTTTTCTAACATGTGACACTTCTTTTCTCTTGTGGGAATTTTTTTCTGCTAAGGGATTATTGTTTAGAGGCTTTAACATTTTTACAATGAGAACATTTCTCTGATCTTAAGTTTTTTATTTGATACTTTAAGGTTGGCAATTAATATTAACAAGGTTGATGATGATGAAGATGTTGGCGTTCTGGGTAGCAGGAAGAACGAGAGAAAATAAAAGATTATATTACTTTCTGTAACATCTGGAATTTTATCAAGACCTTGCTATCCATTCAATGAGCCAACAAGTTATGCAAATTATGGGTATTGTTTTAGTTACGCAAACTATGAAAACTAGTTTAAAAACATACGTATATATTTGTAAATTATTGTCCTTGTGATATTGAATTACAGTATATACACACATATATAGATTAAAATAATTGTGGAGTCTAAAGGTTAGGCTAACTTTTATATAGCTCTTAATTTACAAATAGTTTCTCTCCTCATAGTGAACCTTGAGGTAAGAACACCAGATATTTTGGAATTTTTTTAACATCGCGTCTTACTACCCATTAGGGTTATACTCTTATGTACTAATTAAGCTAATAGTTTCTAGGGATTTTGGAGGTTATATTTAGAGGAAGTGTACCAGCATTTTCTGGGAGGGAAGGTGGAAAACCGTTTTGGAAAACCCCCCTCAGTACACCCGACTGAGATTCGAACCTCGATTTCCCTAGTCTACTGCGAGAGTAGCGTCTTAGACCACGCGGCCACCGAAGTGGGTTTATTTGAGGTTAACCTGCGTCTAAAATGTGTCAAACTGTTTTTTAGTGCCACGTCTTACTACCCGTTTGGGTTATACGTTTATGCACTAATTACGCTAATGTGTTAGGGATGAGAAAGGTTGAATTTAGAGAAAGTCAACCAGATTTGGGTGGTGGAAGAGTGGAAAACTGTTCAGAAAAAAACCCTCACTGCATCCAACTGGAATCGAACCCCGATCTCGCCGTCATGTAAAACTTCAAAATGCCACAATACTGCTTCTGTGGCTTAGTGGTCAGAATTCCTGGCTACAAATCTAGAGGTTCCGAGTTCAATCTCCGGCGCTTCCATGAGGACAAATGATGAACTATTTTAGTAAAGAAGTAATAGCTCCCGTATAGAAAACTGAGATTAACGTCAAGAGGGTTCGTCATGCTGACCACATGACACCCTATAGCTGCAAATGTTGACACTATCTTTGCCACCATCAGGCGAACACTTGGTTAGTATAGCTCGCTTGCGAGATGACGTCATGTAGACTTTTTTTCAATGCCACGAACATAATTTGAAGGTCAAAATTGTTAATAGACCCAGTAGTGCCCCTGAACCCACTCACTTAAGATTATTGCTAAGAGTAATTAGTTTATATAACTTAATCACCCGCCACCTGTAGAGTATTTCGTAAACGCTTATTAGATTGTACTTCCTGAAAGCACAGAGTCATTTTTTTTTTCATCACACCGCATCTTACTACCTGTCTGGGCAATCCACATATTTATAGTGATCACTAATTAAAACTAAGAATAATTATTTTTGGGTAGTGGTGTCTGTCTCACGTTACGTTGATCATACAAAAACAACAAACACATAAAAAGTATTAAAGTAAGAAATCTCAGGGATTGAACCACAGACTTTCAAGTAAGTTACATACATTCAAATAAAATGATATCAGCTTTGGCTACAAATAAATTGTAGGATCTAAAAGGCTCTTTCTATGAAAAATGGACTTTAGATTTTTGATAGTTACTAAAGTTTATAAAACTAACTTAATAGATTTCACACGTCAAATCATGTTTTCTGAATATTTTCCTTTTGATAGATAATAATAGCAATGCAAATCAAATTATGTATATAATATATCTACTTCGGTGGCCGCATGGTCTAAGGTGTCACTCACGCAATATACTGCACTGCCAAAGACAGAGAGATCGGTGTTCAAATCTCGGTCGGGTATATTGAGGGTTTTTTTCTTAAATGGTTTTTCACTCTTCCTCCACGTAAATGTCATTAAAATTATTCTAAATTTCATCTTACTCATCCCTTAAACCATTAGCGTAATTAGTACATAGGCGTACAAGCCTAAAGGGTAGTAAGATGCAGCGCTAAAAAAAAATTAAAAAATAACGCCTGCATTTTTCAATACTTATTGTAGATACTTATATTTATAGCACCACGTCTTACCACCCATTTGGGTCATACGTTTATTCACTAATTACGCTAATGGTTTGAGAGATTTGGAAGGTTTTAATTCAAGGAGGTGTACCCGCATTTGCGTGGAGAGTGGAAAAAACCACCCTCTGTACACCCGACCGAATTTTGAACATCAATCTCCCTGTTATCGGCAGTCTAGTCTACTGCGAGAGTAGCGCGTTAGACCACTCGGCCACCAAAGTGGATTAATATTGATCGTAAACAAATGGTTTTGTATTTTCTGAACCAATGTTTCTACCGTGATACCACTATAACCAACTCGTTCATGAGCTCACTATCCCTTTCACTGTCATGTATATTTTGCATACACAAGCCCACTCTGTCGGGTTTTTTTAACTGAAAAAAGCAATTTTTGGAAAAACAGTTGTATTATCAAATATTTTAAGCAAAATGTAATTAAAATTATGTAAAAAACATCCCTCATCCAAAAATTAATTTTCTGAGTCACTGTCCACTATAAATCTTTCAATTTCGTCATCCCGCAATGTTGTTTGATTTCCTCACCCCGCCATCTTGACTTTAGTGAGTGAGCTCAAGAAAGTAGATATTTCACTCGTAAATATAAACTAAAAATTATAGATGAACCTTGGAACCAGTGCAGTATTTTTTCTTTACAACATCTTTGCACTTTAGCGCGCGCAAT
>CABFWB010005678.1:0-23046 GCA_902151455.1 Timema bartmani | reverse complement strand
CACACACACACACACACACACACACACACACACACACACACACACACACACACACACACACACACACACACACACACACACACACACACACACACACACACACACACAACTACAGTACCTAAGGGTGGCATTAAGAAAGAAACGATACCTAAAAATTTCCTAGTCTAAAGATTTCCTAAAAACTACGTAGCGGCGTTGACAAAGAGATAAAAAAAAGGGCGGCATTGACAAAGAACCACTACCTAAACATTTCCTAGTCTAGATATGTCCTGCTACACCGGCATGGCCGAAAAATTTCTCATTGGTGAAATGTGGGTTTACATTTTCACAGTGATGAATTAACGACCAGGGGGCTGGGTGTTGTGTATATTCTAGATTTAAGCTAGTTTATGATGAATTAACGACCAGGGGGCTGGGTGTTGTGTATATTCTAGATTTAAGCTAGTTTATGATGAATTAACGACCAGGGGGCTGGGTGTTGTGTATATTCTAGATTTAAGCTAGTTTATGATGAATTAATGACCAGGGGGCTGGGTGTTGTGTATGTTCTAGGTTTAAGCTAGTTTATAAATCATGTATTGATATAATCAGTCGGCTAAAAAAGTGCACGTTAAATATTGCCAATGAATGAAAAATAGTTTCCTCTTCTCCCTCCTTGCAAATGCGGGTACATTCCCTCTAAAACACCACCTTAATCCTCTATATTCAATTAGATTATTAATGTATGCTTATATCCCAAACGAGAACTAAAACGGGGTGTATGTAAACGATCTATCGCCACCAGTTTACGAATTGATTTTTCTCATGTGTTTTACATGCTGCGGTGCAACTGACCAATGCCAACATTGCCGGATGGTCTAGACATGTTCCTTTTTACATGCTCAGCCTGTCGTCGGGAATGATGTGGCGTTCCTATTCTTATAGATCTACACATTCATGTTCACTACTCTCACTCGCTATTTCAGTCAGGTTCGTTTGAAACTCGGGAACAAACAGTTTTAACTGAATTTACACGATGTATTTACACTCTACTTTTAGTAATGATAAAAATTACATTGGTGATCGCATGGTTTAGGGCAGGGGCTATAAACCTTGGGCTCATGTGCCACTAAGAGTAGATTTCAAGGGGTCCATGAATGGGAAAAAATCATATTGTAAATCTCTTTGCCTAGTTTAGTTTATTCTCTCCCAGACCTAGTTAAATTGTGTAATGTAATTGATGAAGTCATGCTGAATTAGATTGTCGGTAAGCCAAGTAATGGATTCGTGAGTGCACACGCCATATTGAGTGTAACTTAATGTTCGCTAAGCCTCTTTTAGAGTGTCAAGTTGCCAATCATCCCTAGTTGAAGAGTCTGATCCTCGCTACTTGGTTAAGAAAACATACCAATTAAGGAGAAGCCAACATTATTCAAGTTGACGACTACCCTGTATACCCTGATTTTGGTTGGAAGAACAGTTCAGAAGTTGACCTCGGTGTTCTTGGGGTAGAATGCTCTCCCCAGGACCCAATGCTCGTGGATTCAAACCCAGCCTCTGCGGATTTTTCTTGAGCGATAAAAATTCTTAGCACAACTTCCTTCAGGGGGGAAGTAAAGCCGTTGGTTCCATGTCGATCGGGGCATGTAAGAGAACCCTGGAAGGTATATGAAAATACCTTTACCGGAAAAATTGGTAGGCCCTTTTCCTCTTGCACAGAAATTCTCGTGTGCTGATATAATTCAGAAAATATACTGTACGTTAAATACCCCAAATTAATAAAGTAAATAAATAACGGTTTAAAAAAACTCAAACATATTTCTTTACTGCCAACATTGATAATGTTTAATTGTAGTATTTGTATTATTTTATAATTATGTATTGATAATAGCTATCAAATGTGAAAGCTGCAGCTAGCATGACTTTTTTTACATTCATTACTGTTTCCAGCCTATGGTCTGGGTCAGTTTCTTATTCAAGCCATATCTTTTTCAGTACCGGATTGCTAGGCCTGTCGTAGCCTCATAAACCTTATAATCTATCTTAAGACTAGGACAGGCACAACATCCAGTCCTCGGCCGTTAATTCACCACTGTAAAAAGGTAAACCCACATTTCACCAATAATAAATTTCTCAGCCATGCCGTGAATCAAACCCAGGACCCTTAGCTTAATAAACAAGACACGCTACCAACTGAGCTAAGGTGAGATGAATTTATAAAAAAGGTTTGATTAGCTTTAGTAACCGCCACATACTGTACTGCCTATCAAAAACGAGGTATAGTTTTCGGAGAGAAATTCTCTCTCCCAAGATCCAAAGTACCGAAGGAAGATTATACGTGGTTTTGACACTATACACGGAACCGACCCACACCGCACTGCACCGCTATTAATTACGAAGAGTAAAATTTTAAGTTAGCTAATTAAGAAGAAGAAAGTTTGTTGTTCAATAAGTTGTTGAATATATTATTTTTTATCTTGTACGTAATGTTGGAATCAATGACTACAGCGTCACACGTGCAATGGCTGTGAAAGAAATGCCTTGTTTTACAACTAATGACACAGTGACTGCCAATCATTTTGAATAATCACTGGTATAAATCACAGCTCTTTTAAAATCAAGGTCACTGTGATCACCGATATCGTAAAATCACTGTTTCGTCTATCCTTACAGTGCTTAGGGGTTAGCATGAAAACAAAGTTCGTAAGCTCCCGAACATTTATTTCCGGTGGTAGGTGGCTACAAGGTCCGCACCGCACCAAAAAAGTGCGGAGCAATGCTCTTCCGACGATTCGTCCGCGCTGGTGCGGTGCGGCTCCGTGTAGCCGGTCCTTTATGTGACATGAGTATGTAACCTAAACACGTTAAAATGGATTAAATAGCCTAACTATAAGTTATAGCCGTAGCTAACAAATATAAGAGCTTGTCTATTTAATCCATATTGATATGAGCATTCGTACAGTTATCATTGTACTATTGTCAGCGTAAAGCCCTACCAAGTCGAGTGTGGCTGCGTCATCTGATAGCTCACGATATTAATTTGTTCACTCAAATGTAGCTGACGATTTACACACGTCCATCACAGACTCTACCTTAAAATATGAGTAGGAGAGTACCCTGAGTTTGGGACGACTCCTAGATAGCTCAGTGGTTAGAGCATTGTCGTGCTAAGCCAAAAGTCCCGGGTTCGATTCCCGTGTCCAGTTGTAATTTTTCAATTTTAAGAATATTTAACCCATTAATTAACGTGTGGGTTACTGACGTTAGGTCTTCCATACTTCTTAAATTATTAGTTGTCATAATTTAAACACCATTACATTAATTAATGTGGCCATTCCTGTTGATAATTAGCAATGTTCAATAAATAACATCGTTAGCCGCAACCCATTCCTTTAGCCATCCTGACAAAACAACGACATAAAGCGAGAGCCGGGTTAGCGATAACAACTACATCTTCACTAACATCTATCTAACTGATTAGTCTTTAAAAAAAAACTTTATCCTGCCAATTTTTATATTAAATATGTTATATTTTAAATACACTTCCCTGTTATTAGAAGCACATTGTTTTACTATATCATAATTTTTTTTAAATATATTTTTATAAATGTATTTAAAAATAGTTGGTTTATTTTGTAATAATATGTATTTTTTATTTGATACATTTAAAAACATTATTTTGAGAAGGGTTTCATAGGCTTCGCCATACTGCCAAAGGAGTCCATGGAACGAAAAATTTAGGAGCCCCTGATCCTAGGCATTAATCTCGTTATAGATTAGATTGATGGTGATAGGGCAGACTTTTTTTTTCTTAATTAGTTTCCGACTAGCACTACACGAACATTTGGGTACATTTTCTACAAATTACAAGCTACAAATTAAACATTTCTAATCCATAATTTAAAAAAAATGTGAATATCAGCATGATTATTAAGAAGGGGTAACCAAATTTAAAGTTTAATGGCTAGACAAAATATTGTAGATATTATGTTAAAATATGAGAAAATATCTACTGTCACTTACCTACCCTACATTCATACAGTAGATGGGCCCCAATTCTGTTAAACAATTTAATTTTGCAGTTTTACGTTAGGGGATCTCACCCCAAATCCTTGCAGGTAGGAACCACTATCCATACGATAGTTCAAACAAGTCCAACATCTCGTCGGGTGAATGTCCTCAGGGGAAAACCGCGTACGGTCTCACATTGTCTGAGAACACGTGTGGGTGCTTTATTTGTTGATTTAAGGATATACGTCCAACGTGAGGCACTTGGCACCAGCGGTGGAAATTGATTCCCACTATAAAAAAAAAACCTCCGTGCATTAAAGTACAGTAAGGACCCCGTATCCACTGATTCAGTACCCGCGGTTTCGGTTCTACCCGGTTTACCGCTGCCCAATTTGATTTATTTTTAGTTAAAAATTAATAGTTTTATTAGTTTCAAACGAAGCGCCAAGCGAGAACCGGCCGTACTAAATATTAGCATCACAAACGTGCCTTCCATGGGTCATCATCATCATCATTATCATCATCATCATTATCATCATCATCATTATCATCATCATCATTATCATCATGTGAGCGTCAAAACAAGAACATTACACGGTATTATTTATTAAATGTTTGTAATGTCTTACTGTGAATTTTTAATCAATTAAACTTGACCGTATTTATTAGGGATGTCAAACTCGATTTTTCGATACCTTGATACTCTCGATTCTTACTAGTATCAAAGAATCGAGAATCGATCTTAATATTACGATTCCCAATATTTCGATTCTTAGTTCTTAGTGAAAGTACTTAAAACTATGCAAAACGCCAAAATTAGAATGAATAATATTTGATTATCTTTATGTTAGTTTATTTGCTGTTATTTGTTATATCTTGGTTCAATTTAACGACCCTATTTGGTGAATTTAATAAAAAACTATTGTTTTCGACAGATGTTTATTTATAAATATGGTAACAGTAACCTGGCGGGATAGGGGTAAGGTTTCAGACTTCTGTGCTGGAGGTCCGGGGTTCAATCCTCAGTCCCATAATAGATCTATCTGATTGCCAAACCCTTACTTCACCTCTGACAAGACGTGTATTAATCACAGCTTGTGAATGTGTGGAGTGCCAGGCCTCCACCGTGGTCCGGATTCCACGTTAAGTTGTAGGTCCTCCATTTCATCTCACAATCACCCTACCATTACACATTAGCGTAAGTGCATACAACCCGAATGGGTAGTAAGACGCTGTGCTAATAATAATAATAATAATAATAATAATAATAATAATAATAATAATAATAATAATAATAATAATAATAATTTATATATGTTTGACTCAATGAGGCCTTATTTGTATGTAAAATACATTCTTACTATTGTAATTCCTAATTATATGATTACTTATGTATAATATGGTTTATTATTTGGTAAAATGGATCTTTGTCTTTGTCATAATTTAAAATAAATTATCTTTTATTACTATTTATATTTTTTTAAGCTTTTTTTAAGCTTTTTTTTTTTTGCTGCGATATGAAGTTGAATAATAATGCTTTCAAATGAGGTTGGATGTTTTGAAAAATAATGAAATAGGGGTTGTTTAAGAATTGAAATCGTGAATCGAAAAATTGATGTTGAACTTAATCGGAATCGATAAAAACGGGTTCTGTGACCTCTCTAGTATTTAAGTATAGTACATGAATATCACGTTATATAATATTTCGGTGTTACACGCGGTTTCACGTAGCCACGGGATGTGGTATCGAAATAAAAGTATCGATCGGAAGAAAAATATCGATACCGTACTAGTATCGAAAGGAAAGTATCGATATCCAAAATTTTAATCTGGAAAAATGTTTTTTTATCTAGTAATAATAATAATTTTAACTTTTTCATCATAATTATTGTATTTTCATATTTATTTAAACACTGAAAATTACAATGGTTTTTCAATGTTTAAAAACAAAATTTCAAAGATTTTTTTTACCTATCCAACTTCTTAAAGAAAACTTCTATAATTCACTTCTGGGAGGTGGCCATTATTAACTACATTCGTTGTTTGTATACCCTATCAAGATAGATTTTTAACTATTGACAAACACTAGAAGAAAAGATGCCTTATCCTGCTTCAAATGCTTAAACAATACACATAAACTTTTCTGTTTTGTTTCCTTTGGGCATCCTTAAGGAGAGTGAGTTCATTGAGCTCTACAAAAACTTATTTTGTTTAGTTTGTGATGACCGTGCTCATTGATAAAAGAACTTGTCACCACTTGTCCTGTCACTTGGTCAGGCATCGCGCTGCATTGATAAACAAAGATGAAAGAGTATCTATTAATTAAGATGAGCTAAAAGAAATCGAATGCTAGAGTTGATTCTTGCTTGCCATGCAGAAAATGAGGGAGAATTGAAATAGTGTAATTTGTTATTCCTATACAGTCCACCCTAATAAACATTTAATCCCATCATTAGTGAAGATATCAAAAAAATGGTTTCTTTCGATACCGATCCGATACTTGAGTGTGAGTACTAATATCAGTAAAAGTATCGGATAAAAGTATCGAGTAAAAAAAAACTAGAATCGAAAGGAAAATATTGATATTATTGAAGTATCGATAATTTGTTCACATCCTTACGTATTACCCGCGGATATAAGGGGTCTACTGTACAGCGTGTTGAATGGGTTTCTCCTATTTGGTTGTCTGGAAGATGGAGTCCGTCTCGATCAGACCTCACGTTGGGCATACGTAACTCACTCATGAATGTTTCATCACTGGAGGACCGCCCTCAGAATGTGTTATTTGTACAAATGAGGTATTTGAATTTTTGAATCAGAATATACTTTGAATAATTTTAGGATATAGAGGTAGATTATCCGGGTTTGGAAAAAATTCAGATTCAAGAATTGATTTTTTAAGAGAGAATACTAGTCCAACATTATTTCAAATTCAAGAGTATATAAAAAATTCTTATAGCTATTATAAAATTGATTAGTAGTCCAGCCCAACATAACTAACCGACTTAATTTAAAGGTAATTAACATTAAAATTAACTGATTCGGTGGCCGCATGATTTAAGGAGACACACTCGTGTTAGACTAGACTTTCGATGATAGGGAAATAGGGGTTCGAATACCATTTGGCTGTATTGAGGCTGGTTTTCCCAAAATGGGTGTCCTCTCTACCTTTATGCAAATGCGGGTACACTTCCTCTAAATTCACTAGCCTAATTAGTACATATGAGTATTTAACCTCAACGAGTAGTAAGATGCAGTGCTAAAAAAAACACAAAACAAAACAAACTACCAACAAGCTACTATTTATAACAACTAAAGAATGATTGTAAACAATAGCCTAAGTGAAGAAAAGCAAATAATACCAATTTGGGAAATTAAAATAATTCTTATTTCATAAGATGATATGAAATTCGAGACTTGTAGCTAAAATAAAGATTCTTATTTGGGAGAAATTATATTTGTCCTAGGCAGAGGCTGATTTATAGGTACGTGTGAAAGTATGGTTCCTCAGTACGACTGAGACGCCTCCTAATTCAAAAATATATTAACTATTTAGGGATGAAATTCTTTCAATCCTTGAAGATATTTTACATTCAAGGATACTAAATTTTTGAGGAAGGTTGAATTTATAGGGAATATACCCGAATTTGCGTGGTGGTAGAGTAGAAAACAATTTTGGGGAAACCACTCTCAGTACACCCGACCGGGATTCAAACCCCTCTTCATCGGCAGTCTACTATATTGTGAGAGTGACGCCTGGTACCATGAGGCCACAGAAGCGGGTAGTCTAATATTAGTTAATATTCTCATTATTCTGGTTATACGAATATTCCTTCTTATGCTCATAATTTTTCACTAAAACTTGCATCTGAATTCAAGAATTGTGATTAGTGAGTAAAATGAATAGTCGGATTCATAAAATAGTGGATTCGATCCAAATCTCAAAATGTATGTATTAGTTTATATTTTATTTGATGAATGAAAAATTAATTTTTATAACAACGTTTTGTATTTTTAAGTATACCTAACTAAACTAACAATACTTGCTTAGGGTGCGCTTTGACTAAGATCACATTACGCAACTGTACAATAAACTCTCGATTCTGTTAAAATATTACACAATAAACTTAAAAAATATGGTTGTATATATAATGCATATTTATGCTTTTTTATAATTGTTATAGTTTTCCTAGAAAAAGGAAATGTTTTATCCTACACATATTTACACGATTTCAACCCTTTTTTTCTCTCTCCGTGTCTTAGTACTCTTTGGCTATACGCATACTTTAAATTAAGCTAATGGAATAGAGATGAGGAGATTTACCACTATTTTCCAGGAGAAAGATAAATAGTAGGAAGCCATTTAGGAAAAACAACCCACTCAGTCCACCTAACTGGGATTTTAAGCCTTATCTCCCGGTCCTCGGCAATCCAGAAAACACGAGAATGACTCACTAGATCATGCTCACACCGATGTGGATAGTTATTTACTATGAATACATTTTAAAACGAGGTAAGATAAATAATTATGCAAATAGATTTTAGCGCAGGGCTTCGAGTAATTAAATGTATCCGTAACATTAGAAAAAAAAAATCTGCGTACTCGACACATCTACCCTAAGACTTGACCTATGTCTAGTAGGGTCTATGTTCTCCTTTTTTTTTACTCGAACGGTTCAGGAATGCCCATATTAATTACTTCGTGTTTGAGTCTAGCAATAACTTTACAATTATTTAAATAGACAATACAAATGCAATGATCTTACTGTAGAGTTTTATTCGGCCAAGTGATCGGTATTGGTATCGGTATTGTGTCGGTGTCGGTGTCGGCACCTACACCAGCCAGGGTGCTTGTACACACACCGACAAGAACGTTGTCGGTGACTGAGAGGTGGGTAGTTTAAACTTTAGTGAGTAGTGCCGAACTAAACATGGCTCCAGTGAGAAATATGAGGTTTCTTTTAAAGTGTTTTTTCATCTCGGGAGGAGACGACATCAAAATCGGAGAAAAAGAGAATTTTGGGAACACCCAATAGTATCCGCAAGGAATCTTGAACTCCTCCCCTATTTTGTTCCACAAACACAATCTGTTCTTTACCGATTATATCAAGGTCACAATATCATACTTAAAGCTGCTATACATGTTTACCCTTCAAAAATACTATACAACTATTTGAAACCTTTCGAAACACTGACCAACAATGCCAGACTACATCTAGAGCCGAGTGCGCAACTGTTCTGCGCACCGATATCGGTGTATTTATCGAGGGGTCGCCGGCATACCTCCGACATGTCGGTGATCACCACGATAATTCTGAAAATGTTGTCGTGTTGGCGTCGTGTACAGCCTCGCCATAAGATTACGTGGAATATCAGTTCCACCGATATCGGCGTCGACACCGACATTATCAGTACGTGTACAACCGGCCTCCAGGTCATTCGATTATAAAATTGTGTTGCACTATTTTAACAGGTGTATAATTATAAACTATAAATGGTAATTCAATTATTTCAAATCATTACATTCTCACTAGTTATAAAGGGTCAAATTTGCTATTTAATGCTTTTTGTGTACCATTAGTAAGGTAAAGTAGTGAATCAATGGCACTGAGTATAACTAGACATTCATATGAGGTGTACACATATTCATAGTAGTAGTATTAATATAATAATAAATATTTCACTCTTTACACTCATATGAATGTCTAATTATACTAAACCTCAGTCTCATACAAGAATTACTTTACCTTAAGGTCAGCATCTTTTTATAGTAGTCAGTATTCTTGGCTACTAATATATAGGTCCTGGGTTCGATTCCGGCAGTACCATAGGCATTTTTCCTGAGTGGAATTGTTCCCATGGCTGTCCTGGTCTGGTTAATTAGGCCCAAGTTAGGTGCAAGACTTATAATAACACCACATAATCATCATCATTATCATCACATCATCTTATCGGGACGAAGTAATCGTAAGTACATGGAGGCCCAAACTGAGGATGGTCACAGATCCGCCTATACCAGTAGAAGACCAGGAAATTCTAGCAGACAAACCCTAGTGGCATACTCTAAGCAAAAAAAAACTTTACCTTAAGAACGGTACGAAAAAAGCATGAAATAGCAGGGTTGAACTATTACAGCTCATAAAATATAAAGATTTGAAATCATTAGATAATTATTTATAGATTAAAATTATACAAATATTTAAAGTGTGCAATAAAATGTTTATTGTTGAATGACCTTAAGAGCACCCACAAACTTTTTTCTAGCATCATAATGGCATCGTAAAGAACAAGAAAAATATATATATGAGCCGACAGACAGTGAGCACACTAAGAAACAAAATTGTTTCACAGCTTAAAAAAAACTTGGTTACCAACTTTGCACATAACCGTTGACAATCTTCATAGGTTAAAGAGTTCGTAAGAAGGTTGACAAGCTTATCCCCTCGATGTGGTGTGGTGCAGCTTGATATCCCCATGTTTGAATCACTCCCGAACTTAGTGGTAGAGGATACCTATGTAATTGGTACGCTTGTGGTAATCCAGATTCTTCACGAGTTTGATGACACTTTTACCGTCAACGGAGATCGCCGTTAGTGTGGAAGCTTCTTCAAAGATGCCCATGTTATAAACCCCATAGCTTCTTTATATGCTGCTGATGGCACCATAGATTCAGCTTCGGTGGTTGATAGGGGTACTGCCTTCTGCCTAGTACTGCTCCAAGTAACAAGATCATCCGAGATCTTGAAAATGTAGTTAATTGTCGATCGCCTTATATCGGGGTCTCCAGCACAATCAGGAGTCTGAATATCCCACAACCATAATTGGGTCTGCGGACTTTCTATACACGACTCCATAGTTGGCAGTAGCTTTTGAGATATTTTATAATTTTATTGGCACTATTCCAGAAGTTTCTGTCAAAGCTGTTGCAATATTTGCTGACTTGCCCCACTCTAAACACTATATTAGGGCACCTGACCGTGCAAATAAATAATACTATGCCAACTGCTTTCCTAGATGGCACATGTTTTATTGATTCTTGATCTGCTACGGCTTGCAGGTGAATATTAGAATCTCCAGGTACGCAACAAGCATTAGGGTCATGGAGATCTTTTTGACAACCTGGTTAGGTTATTTGTTCGATGAAGAGTGTGCCATCCTCTCAGTTGTAGCGTAGCTGCATCCCTACAAATAGTTCTACTGATGATGTCATGATCTCAAAACCATTATGTAAATAATATAATAGCATTGCGTGACTTTTTTTGGCCCCATCAACACCATTGTAAACAAACAAGGATAGAAAGACACGATTCTTCTCAACGTCTGCTTTGTAAATACACTTATCTTTGATTAATTGTCTGAAGCCAAAAGTATTCATGGAGAGGTCAAACATCCAGTTTCATTATAGTGATGATTGCTTCAGGCCGTAAAGATTCTTGTTGAGTTTATATACAACATTTAAACCCATCTTAACTCCTTCTGGAAGACTCATAAATCATAAATTTAGTTTTAAAGGCCCATTTTGAGTCTATAGAATTCTTCCCTTCCAGTATTAATATCACTGTCCATGTGTTATTCTTCTCTAAGCGCCACCTTCATCTTTTATGGCAGTTTCCCTTTTGGGCTTGTCCGGACATGAACTCATTAAATTTCTCTGGCGACTTCAAAGCGCTGTGAGGCTAAGGGATATGAGTAGAACTCTTGGCCAATTCCTCTTTCTGAAGAATTTATTCCTGAAGCTCACGTGGTTCAGTATCAGAAGATATTTTCTCAGTCCCGTCGTCTTCTTATCCCTCTGCAACAGCTTCTTCTTCTTCTTGAAGATCATAGTCGATTTTCATGGGTACATAGTGGACAGGTTTTTTAAAGCCTTGTCTTCTTTCATTGAGAACATTTTTTGATATTTTAATTTTCTTACTGTCAGGATTTTACAGCATGTAGTTGGTAGATTTTCCATCATATCCAACAAGTATAATATTTTTGGACTTCTTAACCAAATTCTTTCTTCCGTTTTTCACCAGCGTGCAGGCTTCACACCCAAACGTCCTTACATGTGACAGCTGAGGCTTTTTGCTAGCCCATATTTTCAGGGGCTTGGAGTTATGTGTCTGTTTTGTATGTATACAGTTTAATATGTGTACTACACAACTTACAGCTTCTAACCAAAGCTCCTGAGCCATTTCGTTGCAACAAAGCATTGCCCTAACCCTTTTTACAGTCATGTGCATATATTTCTCTAAGCGAGAATTTTGTTCGGATGTATATATCACTGTTCTCTCAGCAATTATCCCTTTTGAGGAAAGAAATTCATGAAACTCATTATTGACGTATTTTATATCATTGTTTGTAAGGAGGATTTGCACATTAAGTTTGCACTTATCTCTGCAATCTTACACAAATATCTAAAGCGTTGTAGTGTGTAACTTTTATGATTAATGAAGGATACTACTCTATAGCCAGAATAGTCATATTTGAAAGTAACAAAGTATTTAGCTCCTCCTACAGACTCGATTGGCATGACACCAAGATCACTGTATATTAACTCACCAACCTTCATCTTCTAGTGGGTTGGGTTGTTGAACGGAAACTTGTGGTTCTTTCCACATGTACGCTTAGGGCAAAAGAAACTGTATGCATCACTCAGGTTGACATATAAGCTATTGGAGATGAACTCCTGTAAAGATCTGACATTGATGTAGCTGAGGAGTAGCTTCAAATTAGACTTAGTGAAAAAAAATTGCTTCATTTAAGGCTAGAGTCTGGAAATAATTTCTTAAAATTTTTTGGGCTAGCGTTTACCACACGTGACTAACTTTTCTTTTTCAAAAATTTCAACAAACTTGTCCCATTTAACAACAAATAGGACTTCTCTAACGGATTAGTCATACCACTGATCGTTCAGAAGATTTCCAATCATCGCATCGCCTTTGCCTTTGAAAGAAAGCTTGTGGTCGTCACCAAGACGCACAAAAGAACCACCACCTCTTACAATTTGGAAGCTCCACTATTCAAGATCCAAGAATTATCGTCATAAAATGAAATGATTGAATTGGGTTCCTTGGCACTAGAGACAGAACAATTTGACTGGTTAGCTTTACCTTGGTAAGAAACTAGGCGTTTTTTCCTCTCAATCTGGCAGTCTTGGGCGAGTTGGTCTCTAAGTAGGAAGTTGTAGCATGTCAGTTTTCTTACAGCTTGGTTACTTAGTTTCCTACTTCATAAGATCGTGGTTTACGTCCATGAGATCCAGTGCCTCGATTAGATACAGAAGCTAAGGCAGTTTCTTGCTCTTCTCACTTCGTCAGGCTGGCGTCTTCATCAATATGACATGACATAAAATTGGCAATGGTTTGTTTGTTCTCATTGATGGAGAGTCAGGCCTGTCTGAAACTCTTACACTTCAGAGGCAAACTATTCAAGATCTTAGCCATGATAGCCAGATCACTGAATGTATCTCCAACACAAGTTTTTGGTCGGGCGAAAGCTTCAATTTTGGCAATGTTGACCCAATGAGTCAGATGAACTCCACTGGTACTGTTAGAAATTCTCATGTATAGTAATTTTATTTGTATCTTATTTTGCTGGATAAATATATTCTAGTCTGCTTAGAATTTCTTAGGAAAATTTAAATTATTAATCAGTGCAATATAACTGGGCTCCATAGCTATGGTAAGGGTAAACATAGCTATAGCATCCCTTTTCTGCCATTGGTCGATTGCCTTATCCGTATTTTCAGAAGACATGGCTTCCTCATCTTTCGTGATTTTGAGAATTCCTTTGGCACGTAGAGCTTAGGTCAACTTGAACTTCCACAGCTGGTAGATACTACAATTAAACTTGTTAACACTGGAAATGTAGATATTTCCTGACATTGTGACTGAAGTTCAAGGCCATGATCTATACTTACAGAGACGAACTCTAGTAATTAAATAAACTTGCTTACATACATTCTTGCAACTTAACTTTTTTGTTTAGATGATAATGTTTCCGTTAGTGTGTTCATTCAAATTTAATGAAACGAAACTTAATGTGCTCACGAGAAACATATCCCCAAGTACATCGTGGACAATCAGAACAACAAACTTTAACAAAACGGATTCGTTTTTGTGAAACAAAAAATGCAGTGGTAATGAATCCTGGGCTTAAAACCTTTAAGCGGAATAGTTGGTGGCTAAATAATAGCAAGAATAGTTTAGTAATAACTTGATTTATTGGGAACACACGAAGTGAACCGAACATAAAGAAAACTGAAAAACAAGGTTCTGGGCAGGCAGACAATACAGAATAGTTACCAAAGCTCCCGAGAGGGTGCAGTACTATCCAGCATAGGAATTCTACGGTGCGAAATACGTATTATGACACACGTGCGCACCGTTGCACGTTATGGTTCTGGTCCTAATGGGCACATGATTTATGTTTACTTACCAAATTTCACATCGTGGTTTCTTCTTGGTTAAGTCTTGTGAAATCACACAGAGTAAGGGATATGCTATTGTGCATGTTATAATCCTTTCACGGCAAATTACTCCTTTCCACCAGTTGAAAGAGTACCAGAAAAAGTGTTTTATTCATTCGCTAGCCAAACATGCTATGTCATTTAGACAATTAATGGGAAGTTTTCTTACTTGCCTATGTGACAACGCATATTCCCGAAGCAAAAGATTACTAAATCTCGTTTTAAGTAAATTTCAACTGTTAGAATAATCCAACGTTACCGGGAACCGACTATGAATGTCATAAATTCATAGCTTTGTTGTGGTTTCTGGCTTTGTTGTGTCACAACTAATTTAGACATATTATCTTCTTTCTTTTATTTTCTTTTTTTCTAGATGACGGGCTTGGAACAATAATAGGCGATGCTTCAACAACGATAATAATTATAGTTAATATTTAATTGTGTCCGTCAACTGTCTTACATAAAGATAAAAAATATATTAGGATTATTGCGTTTTAAAACCTGAAGGACGTTGCCTATTTTGTTAACTCAAAACTATTTTGCGTGACGGGCTACATATTAACTTGGTGCACTTAAAACACTCTAAACATTATCACACTTATGACGGGATGAAAGGGGATACGAGAAAAAAAAAGTGTTTTTGTAGTTTTATGGCAACACTTTTTTTTTGTCAAAATAAATAAAATTTACTCCGGTACAAACATAGAATGTCCTGGAATTTAACGACAACTTTTTCTTTTCATTAAAAAAGTTTCTCATCTAATGCCAATATGTTCATGACATATAATTAGCAACCGTTGATATCACCATGTGAAGAAAATTAAACTTTATATTTCTACTGGACCAATATTTTATTTATTTTATTCAAAAAAAAGTTTTGCCATAAAAACTGCATAGATACTGGCCCTTTCTCGGGTTCCCTACTCCCCACCTTAAGACAATCATGTAAGGAATATATTGAGAAGGAATATATTGAGTAGTTCACTCTGTGAGGCCTCTTGTCTATCTAGTGACAGACAACACTTCCCCTCTTGTCTATCTCCTGACAGACAACACTTCCCCTCTTGTCTATCTACTGACAGACAACACTTCCCCTCTTGTCTATCTCCTGACAGACAACACTTCCCCTCTTGTCTATCTACTAACAGACAACACTTCCCCTCTTGTCTATCTAGTGACAGACAACACTTCCCCTCTTGTCTATCTAGTGACAGACAACACTTCCCCTCTTGTCTATCTAGTAACAGACAACACTTCCCCTCTTGTCTATCTACTGACAGACAACACTTCCTCTCTTGCGCTGATAAGGTACATTTGAAATATTTTAAAAATAGATGTAGCAATTTAGTTCAAAATGAGTATTTGGTAAGTTTTTACATGATAATTAATTTCTTATGCAGTATTTGGTTTTCTTAAAATATCATTTATGGGTAGTTTACTAATGGCTGGTTTTTGAAAAAATTTGAAGTGGTTTGAAAATAGTTTTAACAGTTTTGCTCATAACTGGTATCTTGAGATTATTTTACATGACAAATAGAGACTACGTTTAACTTATATTTATAAACTAAACTAATTAAAAGATTTTAAAAAAATTTGTTGTTCTTTTTGAAAATTTTGCATGATTTTTTTTTCAAAATGGGTATCTAAGGAATTAAATTAATTTAAATTAAATTATATTTTTAAATTTTTTGAAAATTTTGAATTATTTATTTCAAGATGGGTATCTGTGAATTTATATACACAATAAATAATAAATACTTTTAGCTTTACAAACATAAATAATTCTAAGGTAGTTTGAAAATTGATGATTTTAGAAAATCATGTTTTTTTTAAATTGGTTGGAACAATTAAGTCTAGCATGTAATATGAGGAGTGTTTATTGTGATTGACAAGATGCTATGTTTGTTTTTATGAAGCGTATTTACTTATTCCCAAACTATAATACACTATTTGAGTAATTGGGTACGATTTTTAATCTTTACCCTAGAAGAAAAATCACTCTTCTGGCCTTTTTCACGAATACATTTGCAAATAAATTAACAGACACCTGTTTTGAAATAAATCCTAAAGCACATTTTCAAAAAATTTCAACTTTTTAAAAATCTCTATTTATTTATTTTCGATAAACAAATACAGTTTCTATTTGTCATGTAAAATAATCTCTAGATACCAATATTTTGAACAAAATTATTTAAACCATTTTCAAACAACTTCAAATTTTTCAAAAATTATTCATTAGTAAACAACACTTACCCTTTAATGAAGACGATTTTAAAAAATGCTTTTACAAAATATATAGATATATCTAATGAGATTATATGAGGTTAAAAATATAATTGTATGACAATTCAAGACTATTTTGAGAATTATTTTAAAATGTATGGTTTATATTTCAATGTTATATCTTTAAGCTCACCGAATAAAACTTTAATATATAAACATGGCTTGCCGCCACGTCATAGCTAGGCAGCGTCATTAAATATTAATATCTCAGAACTACTACTTTATAGCTACCCGTCTCGGTGGCGTAGTTGGCTAACGCGCCACTCGTGTTAAGCCAGACCCCCGAGGACGGAGAGATCAAGGTTCGAATCTCGGTCGGGTGAACGGAATGGCTTTCTACTCTCCCTCCACGCAAATGCGGGTTAACTTCCTCTCAATACAACCTTCTCAATTCCTAATCCATTAGGGTAATTAGTACTTAAGCGTATAACACGAACGGCTAGTAAGACGCGGTGCTAAATAATAATAATAATAATAATAATAATAATAATAATAAATACTTTATAGCTAAGAATATTATTGCTCCTATCCCTTCATATGAAACATCATAGTTAATATTTTTGATCCTTGGTATCTCAAGTTCGTATAAAATTAACATATTATGATATATGGAGCTTGACGCCTATAGCTTGCCTCGAAATAACTTGTTCAGCTTTTCCTGTGACCTTCAAGACAAAAATACTTTAACAAAGCAACCTCTGCCATTTAAGTTAATTATAATAGTTATTTCACATCCATGGGCGTACTTAAAAATAGTGTCTAGGAGGGGGCGTGAGGGGTAGATAAAGTGTATAGCCCCAAACCCATGGGTGAACTTGATACACATCCCCATCGTTGGCAACATGGTCTAACGTGCTACTCGTGCAGTAGAGACTGCCGATGAGCTACGAATCTCGGTCGGGTGTACTGAGGAAGGGTTTTTCCCAAAATGGTTTTCTAATCTCCCACCACGCAAATGTGGCTACACCTTCTTTAAATATAACCTTCCTAATCCCTAAAAACCATTAGCATAATTAGTACATAGGCGTATAAACCGAAAATGTAGTAAGACGCGATAGTAAAAAAACCTCATATGTTATATAGTCCTAGATCAAAATTGTATAAATTCCTACTCTGGTCCTGTGGTACTCAATGGTGGATTCAGGGTGGCGATTGATCTCCTTATGGTTAAAACTTAAATAGTTGCGGAGATAAGGAAATTTCCGTATCTGTAAAGGTTTCTAAGAGTCATTTTCAAAGGAAAAAGAAAATAGCCATTTTGTTTATAATCTTAATCAACGCCTAGATACGAATCTTAAACAAAATCATTATAGCTGATTTTGAAAAAATCTATTTTTTCTCATTTCAGCCTTCAGTAAACTACCCTTAATTTTAGGGTTAGATATCCAATTTTAAAAAAACCTCGGGGCAGCCCTATGAAAACCCTAGATTCCAAGTTTTAGCCTGATCGGTAAAATAGTTTAGGCTCTACTCCGAGAGACAGACAGACGGACGGAAATTAAAAAAACAACACTTTTTCGTATTCGGGGGGTCATAAAATGTCGAAATTCTTCGAAATCTTGAATTCAATTTTTTTAACGATCACAATACTTTCTCTACCCATCTACCTTACCCCAACTCCTTCATGATCTAATCAATAAATCCTTTAACTTAGTTCTAACGTGCAACCAAGTTTAAACGCTTAAAACTAACATTTTACTTAAATTGTATTACTAAGTTTAGTAGAACAAACTTTTATTTTACTAATCAAACATTTTAGTTTTATAATGTACGTACGTAGATTTAATACTTTTATTATAACATTTACTTTTTGTTTTATGTTTTAAAATTGCCAATTTGCCAATAAAACTTATGTTTTTCCTTACGTTTCCTATTTTTATCAATATTATTAATTACAAGTTATTTTTATAGAATTTACTTTACATCCATTATCCATTACTGTTTCCAGCCTGTAGTCTGGGTCAGTTTTTTGTATTCCAGCCGTACATTTTCCACTTTCGGTTTGCTAGGCCTGTCGTAGCTTTATATACCTTATAATCTAATTTAAGACTATGACACGCACAACAACCAGTCTCAACCGTTAATTTATCAATGTGAAAGGGTAAACCCACATTTCATCAATAATATATTTTTCAGCCATGCCTGGAATTGAACCCGGAACCCTCAGCTCTGTAGACAGACTAAGCAAAGGTGTCGGATATTTTTATAGAATAACACTATTATTATCTTTATTTATTTAAATCATTATTGATTTTAATTACTAGGCTTATACTTGAAGGAGCTTTATGAAAACAAATCTTCCCCAAAACAACCCTGGATCCGCCCTTAAGTATACTGAGGGTGGTTTCCCTAAATTGTTTACTACTCTCTCTCCATGCGATTGCGGGTACATTTCCTCTAAAATTATATCTTCCTAATCCTCATCAATTAGCCTATTAGTATAACCTTAACGGATACTAAAAGACTCCGTGGAAAAAATACTCGGTCATTTCACACACTTATGTTTATGTATTGTAAAAAGTCAGGAATGTTTTGTTTTGTCGCATTTATCTTCCACATGAAATGTTTCGTTTCCACGATGGCTTCAGTTGATTAGTTCATTACACAAGAACATTTTGGAAGTTGTTGGTTGTAACCTTCCTTGGAGCGCAAGTGTGGCAGCTTCAAGGTCACAATGTCAGGGTTTCATGACGTCTCTGCGAGACACCATGTTGTTTTGTTTCTACCAATAAAACTAAATCATGCAGGTGCGCTTTCATTGACGTTAATTCAAGTAGCCTAACAATGTTGTGTACTACACGACAAGTTTCTAGTGTTGGTTACTAGACAATGTACAGAATCAAGATTGCAGGGTCAAATTAGGTTAAGGAGGAAGATACCTTTACCTCAAACCTGCTAAATCCTAGCCTTTTTAATAGTCGAAAAATGGGCACTTACTCATTTACTCTCTGTGTAATCTATAATATCTTTCTGCCGATGACGGGGAGATCGAGGTTCGAATCTCGGTTGGGTGTACTGAGGTTTGTTTTTTTCCCCCAAAATAGTTTTACAATTTCCCTTCACGCAGATGCGGGTACACTTTCTCTAAATATAACCACCCTCATCCCTAAAACTATTAGCGTGACTAATACACGAGCGTAAAACCCGAACGGGTAGTAAGACGTGCTGATAAAAAAATAATTACCTATTTTTGGGAAGAACGTCCTTCTCCCACAAAAGGTTACCACCCAACTAATGCCTCTAGCGCTGTTGCCAAACTGCAAACCATTCAAATATGAATCAAGCAAGGTTATTTAACTTTGTACGGTAAATATTTTTATACTCGATGTTTAATATTACACAAAACATTTGATAAAACTGTACATTATTGTGAAATTCTACCACTATTTAAATAGTAGTTAATTAGTTAATTAAACTCAGAATATATTTACCACAAATAAATAAATCAACATATCGGAATAATGATAATACCAGTGTTCGTTTCCGGGTTGAGAATACTAAGGGTGAATTTTTCTAAATTAATTTCCCCTCTTCATACACTCAAATGCTGATACACTTCCTCATACCTACCATATTTGCGTAATTAGTTATTATTCGTGTTAATTGAACGGGTAATTAAACACAATGACAAAAATAAGTATGAAAAAATGATAACATAGAGACGGAAATCCAACCCGGGTCTTTTGGTTTTACTTGTTCCACCACTGAGCCATCCCGGCTCATTTCGTATCCAGGGACACTTTTCACTGGTTGTTGTATTGAGTCTAATCGTGATCACTTGTTTTTAGAATCATTAAAATATTATCAGAGGATTTTATTTTCGTGATTCTAAAAATAAATGCAAATACCTATCTCATTTTATTTTAAATAAAATGTTAGTATTTTTTTCTGTTTAGAAGAAAAATAACTGATGTGAGGAATGTATATATTGTCTGCATGTAGCCCCCTGATAGCTTTCCAAGTAATTTGATCTAGTCAAAAATTGATTTGGTTTTTGAGCTTCCTTAGACCTGCCTTAAATAGATTAGAAGGATTATTTGTTTACGCTAAAATGACCTGACCCAGTGTAAACATTCTAAAATTGTGTCACTAGCAATAATTCAAGCCACAAATTTATTAAAACATATCAAAATAAACACATATTTAAAAAAATGCTAATCCTTTGAAAATGGGATGAGCTATTATGAAAATAAAATTAATAGGTTTATATAATAAGGTTTCTTATAAATCGGGCTAAGCAGAAATATAAAAATAAGTCATTTTCACCTATTTGAACGACATTTGTTACATACTTTGTTCATTTGGAGACCATCCTTGTTTTGTTTGTTTTGTCCGTTTTATCCCCCCTCCCTCCCAATTTACATCCATATACGGTGCATGTATATCATTTTAAAAGAAATCATGAATGTTGCTAATATAAATTTATTATATATAGGTTAAACTTTCCAAACCTCACATTCTGTGCACTTTATTTGCGCTTGAAAGAATCTTTTAGATTTTAGAAAATATAAAGTTACAAGTTAGAGTTCACATAAAAAAAATAGCTTTATGTTTTGACTATAAATTATTTTTAAGCATGAGATAAAATTTAAAAAAAATCCATGTAGCATGTAAAGGTGCTACATAGTGAAATCTTGCGTTGATATCAGAGTAAATAATATTATGAACATGAAAGGTGTATTTAAAAAAGGTAAAAGTTTATTCAACAATAAACTGACTTTTATAAAAGCCGGTATTTTACTATCTAAATTAAATTGTGCTATTTTTATTTCATCCCATTACTAACATCTGCCCGCGGCTTCGTTCGCATTAAACAATACATCAACACAGTCAACAACTTAAAATGCTAAAAAAGAATGATTCTTTAAGAACATTGTTTTATGCACGTACGAAGATTTAAGGAGAAATATGGACCCATCCTTATACCTTCCCCTCTATACCCCAGCTTATATCACGTACCATCCATCTTACGTGCCCGCAACACCAGCTGCGAAAAATGTTCACTACTTACGCCTTGTTTTTTCGACACTACTTCGCTCGCTGATGAGCTATACCATGGGTTCTCTCAAACAAAGAAGTACATTAGAGGAAGTCGAGTCTGTATCCGATGTGATCTGATGAATATTCTTTGAGTTAACCGGAAACAAACAAATGAACAGGCAGACAAACATTATAAAAAATTGATTATTTGGTGTTCTTGCCGTTTATACTATCCAGAAGGAAAGGAAAACAAGAAAATTTGAATGTGTCTGAAAACTTAATTGGTGTACCGTACCCGTTCTTCACACGGGGAATATATTAAGTAGCTTTGTTCTTTTATAGTATATAGAATTAATAACAAGAAAGAGTAACCAAATATTAAATTATGTATATATATAAGTATTTATTATTTTAGATTGTGTTACAAAACACAGTAACAAAATACAGATTAAAATCTAAATATGGACTAAAAGATTAAATTTCTAAGTTATAACTTTTTTTCACAATATTTGTACCCTCGATTATTAGTGCTGATTAAAAATGAAAGGAGAGTAACAGTTAATACATTATAATTGGTTGTTAAAGAGCTAAAACAAGTGACTTTTACATATAACTCTAACAGTTTACAGTATAGAAAATGAATTATTCAGCTTTCAATATTTTTGGCTTAGTTCGATCCATTATTTTGAATTAACCATATTAAATTTTCGATTTTAGGAATTTTTTAAAGAACAATATCTTAAGACCTATTGGCAGGATAAATTTTATATTTCTAGGATGTTTAGAAATGCTCGAATAATTCATGCAGGCGAACATGATATTTCTAAATCCCTCTTTTCCAAGGAAACTTCCAAATGAGATTTATATATTAAAAGTTATTTTTATTTTGGAATTGTTACAACTTTAAAGATAAATATAACCACACTAACAATTTTTTTCGACACTGCTTGGCTAGCTGATGAGATAGCGTGGTGATATATAGCTTAAGGATAAGGAGTACAATAAAAAAAAGTCCCATCTCAATAAAAAGAGTACTTTTGGGTCTACTAGAAACAAACATACGAAATCAAGCGTATTGACAAATTTACGGTTTTATTATCTGTGTAGATAGTTTGGTTGTAAAGCAGTTGGGCGCATGGACTGGGTACGAGGAATATAATAGAGGGATGTTGCTTTCCCCGGCTTGGCTTTTACTCAGTGAATCCACCAAATACAAGTTAATTTGAGTTCCTTGATTGCGAATCTTACCTACTCTAAAAATATCACTTTAGTTCTTATTATGTATACACTCGATTTAGGATTATTTTTAACGTTTGGAAATTATCGAAATAAACAGCTAA